>JAJPUD010020151.1:0-25235 GCA_023553655.1 Myrmecobius fasciatus
GGCTACAACAGTACTATATGACGATTAATTCTGATGGACATGGCTCTCTTCAACAATGATATGTTTCAAACCACCTCCAATTGTTCACTGAAGAAAGCCATATACACCCAGAGAGAGGGATGCAAAATGTGGACCACAACATAACATTCTCATACTCCTTGATTGATGTTTGCTTACATTGTGTTTCCTTTATCTGATATATCATTTGTGTAGATAAGGTTTTTCTTGCACAACAATGATAAGTTTGGAAATATGTATACATATATTCGATTTGCCAATATTTTAACATAATTAACATGTAGTGGATATCCTGTCATCTAGGGGAGGGGTGGGGAAGTTGGGGGGAAAAATTTCTAACGGAAAGCTATGTAAGTGTTATTGTTGAAGAATTACCCACACATATGTTATGCAAGTAAAATAAAATTTAAAAAAAAAAAAAGAACTATGCCTGAGGCCAAAAAGACCATATCCAGCAAAATTATCCATAATATTGAATTTTAAAATGGATGATTCAATTGCAGATTTTCAAGAGTTTTCTTCCAAACAAACTTGAACTTAATAGAAAATTTAACATGTAAGTCAATATCAAAGATCAATTTCAAGGAATTTTAGCATGGACAAATTGTTTATGTTTTTTATATGGAAATGTATACCATATGTTTAAGATTGACATCAGCAATTGGGTGGCTCAAAAGAAAGATGACAGAGTTAAGGTAAAAATAATAATTATTCTGTATAAATGAGGTGCAGAGGAAGAATAGACATAGAGGCACGAGAGGGGGGAGGAGGGCTCATAGTTCTGAAAACATACTCACATCAGGAATGGGTTAAATAGGAAACACTACATATATGCCATGAAGGGTACAGCAACTTCCAAAATCTATAAAGAAATAAGAGGGGAGGGATAGCAGATGGAAAAGAAGAGTGGAGAAAAAAGACAAGGGAGGCACTCATGGGTGGGAAGTGATTAAGTAATAGGCAATTCAAGAAGCAGGATTAAATCAAAGAGTCACCAGGGATAGGGAAGATATGTGTTGGGGGGGGAACATGGATTTATATGTATATATATATGGGTGCATGTATGTATCTATATGTGTATACATAAATATATAATTTTAAACATAGCCTGCTTGGGGGATGTGAGAGGGGAAATGAAAGAGAATAAAGATAAAATAAAAATGTGTGCAGCAGAGAGCAAAAGAACAATCTTACAAGGAAGTAAAGAAATGATAGACACTCATGAATATAAATTCTATTATTATATATAATTTCTTGAACTGATAATTTATTGTTATATATTTTGAATCCTTTCTGATATTCTGCTGGGCACATGACAATGTTCTGTTCTGCTCTGTTTTGTTTTGTTTTTCTTTTCTGTTTTCTTTTTATTTTTTAAAAAATAAAATAAATAGAAATTTAAAAAAAGAAGTGAAGGTGGTAGAGCAAAAGTATGATCCTCCTACTTCCCCCTTTTGATGGAAATATTTTGTAACTTCTATTTATGCCTCATCTTCTCACTAAACATCCTTTTGATTAAATTTATTGGTATTTATTTGTAGCATGAAACTGGAGCATTGGTGCTCTTTATTTGGGAGAACATATAAAATAAGTATTTGAACTCAGTATTAAAAATAGTGTTCCAAGACATTAAGGGTGCCCCTAAAACATTGAAAGTATTATGTATCTGGTCTGACTCTGGGAGAATGAGTACAGACTCTTATTTTATTTTCCTCAAGGATGCCCTTAAGGGATGATTAGGTTATTTTCATAAAAAATTTGTAGGAATGTGAAAGTATACAAAGTAATAATAATAACTAACATTTATATAATACCTACTAAGTTACAGACACTGTGCTAAGTGCTTTACAATAATTATGTCATTAATTTCTCTTATAATAATCTGAATGATAGGTGTGATTATTAGTCCCATTTTACAGATGGGGGAAACAAGACAAATGGAAGTTAAGTGACTTTTCTCGGCTAGAAACTGTATCATAAATCAGGTCTTCCTGATTCTGGGACCAACAATCTATTTACTCTACCACCTCCCTGCCTTGAATTAATTGTTATGACTTTGATATGACACAACTCAATATTACATCACTATTCCTTTTCAAAGAGAAATTAGTTTTGGATCAAGAAGATCTAATCCAGTCAGTAAGGAGTAGGAGTAGAAATAGTGGTAGTAGTAGTGGTGGTGGTAGTTGTGGTAGTAGTAATATTAGTAAAAAATATTATAATAATATTTATATAGTCTTTTTAAGGCTTACATAGAGTTTTATACATTATCTCATTTGATCTTTCCAGCAATTCCAAGAGGTAGGGATCATTTTATTATCCTCATTTTATAGATTAGGAAGCTGATGCAGATAATGAGTTACACAGCCCAGGATTACAAAGCTAGTTAGTGTCTAGGGCAGGACTCCAACTGAGGTCTTCCTGAATTCAAATGTAGTCAATTCACTCACTTTGTCACCTCATTCTAATATTATAGGTGTTTACTGCCTACTTTCCCCAAGATCAATCATCCTTATTTGGGTAAAGAGGTATTATTATTATCACCATGCCTCATTCTCCATTTCAGAAAGCAGTAAGGTTTGAAAATTATAAATTGTAAGTTATCAATTGAAAAATATATCATGAAAGGCAACTTCCTAACACTTTTAGTTATCAAAGATATCCCTACCCTCTTCCTTCTCTTCTAGTCTACTAGTCTAGTCTATTACTACTTTCTACTCTTCTAGTCTTATCTTCTTGATGTCTTAATGTACACATTCCCCAATGCTCTGATATTGGCTCATTTCTCTCTCCTTTCCATATTTTCTCTTTTGGCAGTGTTACAGCTTTCTCAGCCACCTCTATGCAGTTAGAACCCAAAAATCTGTGTTATGTCCTGATACCTTTTCTAGGATGGAGACTTGCTTAGAGGCAAGTGTGGTCCTGTGTGGTCCTCCTGAAACTTAGACTCAATTCACTGAGCTCATTTACCTTTATGTAGTACCTTGACATAAATATTCTGCAATATTTACAGTTAGCCATGATCATAACTTTGGAATTTACCATTTCTTCTCCCTTATTTATTAGATTAAATCAGAAACATCACTGTAAAGACGACTAATAATGGAAGTAAAAGCCTCCTAGTTGGTCTTCTTTCCTTCTTTCCTCATAGCTTTTCTCTTTACAATCCTCACAGCTATCATTTTTCCTCCCTGAAGTACAAGTCCAACCATGTTACTCTCTTATTCAATAAGTTTCATTGGTTCCCCCTTTCTTCCATGATGAAATATTAGCACCTCATAATATCCAATATCCTGGCCCCAATATACCTTTCTGATCTTATTATAAATTATTCTATTTTTTGCTTTCTACAATTTATGCAAACTAATCTCTTTACTTTTCTTCATATACAACACTCCATCTCCATTCCTCTCACCTTTATATTGGTTCTTCTGTATGCCTCAAATGTAGTAAAACCTTATTTCCAACTCTTGAAATATTTTATTGTTTTCAGCATTCTGCTTTTGAAACTTTCTACTAAGACCCTTCCTGACATTCCCCTCCCCAGATATTAGTGGTTTCCTCCCCAATTTTATTTTGAATTTCTTTTGTACATACCCTATGACAAATGAGTTGCCTCCTTGGATAAAATGTAGGCTTCTTGAGGGCAGGGCCTTGACCTTTTGTTTTTGAATCTCTAGCACCTAGCATGGTTCCTAGCATAAAGTGGGCTCTTAATAAATTCTTCCCACCTTCCTTCTCTTTCCTTTCAGCCTATTTCTCATATTGCTATTAGGAGTACCTTTGGGAGACAGAGCATAGATCCAGTCATGTGACTCCCTGACACATGAAGTGCAGATTTTCCTAAAGAATCTACCCAGCCTGGTGCCATCATTCTTTACTTTCCCAGATCTATACTTTCCCATTTTACCACATACTAGACTCTGCTGCCTCCCTTCAAGCCTTTTTTTAGGCTTTCCCTTATGCCTGAAATACCTTCCTTCCATCTGCTTGCCATATGCTTTCTATTTTTCTGTTTTTTTTTTTCATTTTTGCCTTCTTTTGCCCCAATTTGCAAGCATTTTTCTCTCTCATCTCTTCTCCATTGGAAAAAAAACACCAAAACAAAAATACTCTGAATCAAAATGCATAGTCAAATAAAACTCACATTGATAATATCTAAAAATAGAACATTCTGTATATCAAGTTTATTACATCTTTGTTAGGATGTAGTTAGTGTTTTTCATCATTAGTCATTTGGAATCGAATGCTACCTCCCTACCTCTATAGAAAGAGAGTATTCCTTCACATCTAACAATACTTTTTGGGGTGTGAAGGGAAATTTGCACAATGTAAGGTGAATTATAGTTTTCATAGATTAAAATATCATGGAGGGCAGAAATTTACCTTTTTTAAACCACTTGATGCTTAAGCCAATGCAATGCATATATTAGATGTGTAATAAATATTTGTCATATGATTATTCTATTATACTGTAACTATGTAGGAAAACAAAAAGAATGAAATATCTTTGTTGTCTAGATGTGACACTATGTGACTGAATGTTCTTATTGAATTAATTTATTGATAAATAGATATTTGACCAGCATAGGAAATGAAAAATTATCTTAGCCAATAATTTAATAGATTAAGCTGAATTGTGCTTGCTAAATTTCATAAAAATTTCAATGGTCCCAAGCTACTTCCTTTCACAAAAGCCCAGACATCAGAGTCTTAGAAAAATCAAAGTGGCAGGTGGCCAAAAGAGCAGGGGAAAAGACACATGGGGCTCTAAGCATGCTTCAACTTTTTTTTTAAAAGGCTTACATATGAAAAGTAGTTTAAAAGACATTATCAAGAGTATGTATGTACAAAAAAAGGAGGCTGAGCAAAGGCATAGAAGTGAGAATCAACTAAAGAGAGCTTGAATGCTATGAAGATAGCCATGTTATATATATATGTGTGTATATATTGCATATATATATTAATTACATGTATGTGTGTGTATTATAAGAATGGCTTTGTTTTATTTTTCCTCATTACATGTAAAAATGTCCAATATTCATTTTGAAATAATTTTTGAGTTCCAAATTCCCTCCTTTACTTCCTCTCCTACTTCATCCTTGAAAAGGCAAATATTTTAATAATTATACATGTGCAGTCATGCAAAACATATTTTCATATTAGCCATGTTTCAAAAGAAAATGAAGGAGGAGGAGGAGTAAGAAGAAGAAAAGGAAGATGGGGAAAAGAAGGAAAAGGAAGAAAAGGATGAGAAGAGAGAAAGTTCTTATGAGTTACAAGCATCATCCTCCCATGTAGAAATTAAAGACATAAACCTTATTAAGTACCTTTTGATTTCCTTTTTCTATCTTCTCATGCCTCTCAAGTTCTGTATTTGAAAATCAAATTTTCTATTCATCTCTGGTTCTTTTTATCACAAATGTTTGAAATGTCTTTATTTCACTGAATTACCATTTTTTCCTGTGAAGTATCATACTTAGTCTTACTAGGTAGATGATTCTTGTTTGTAATCCTAGGTCCACTGCTCTCTGGAATATTATATTTCAAGTCCTCTGATTCTTTAGGTAGAAGCTGGTAAATCTTGTGTTATTTTGACTGTGGCTCCATTATACTTGAACTGTTTTTCTCTGGATGTTTACAATATTTTTCTCCTTGACTTGAGAGTTATAAAATTTGGCTACTGGAAGTGATCTTGGAATCTCTTCCAGAAAGTAATCAGTGTATTCTTTCAATTTCTATTTTACTCATTGATTCTATAATATCAAAACAGTTTTTTTGATAACTTCTTGAAAGATAATGTTGTAGGCTCTTTTTTTGATCATGTCTCTCAGGGAGACAAACAGATTTTAAATTATCTCTCCTGGATCTATTTTCTAGGTCAGCTGTTTTTTCAATCAGATATTTCACATTGTTTTCTATCTTTTCATTCTTTTATTTTGTTTTATCGTTTCTTGATTTCACATAAAATCATTAGCTTCTATTTGCTCAGTTCCAATGTTTAAGGAAATATTTTCCTCAGTGAACTTTGGACTTCCTTTCCCATTTGGCCAATTTTTAAGGCATTCTTCTTTTCATTAGCTTTTTGTATTTCCTTTTGCATCACTTCATTTCTCTTCCCAATTTTTCCTCCACCTTTCTTACTTGAATTTCAAAACCCTATTTTATCTCTTCCATAGTCTGAGCCCAATTTTTGCTTTTCTTGGAGGTTTTGGATGTAGGAAGTTTGACGTTGTTATCATCTTCTGAGTGTGTTTTGATCGTCCTTGTCACCATAGTAACTTTCTATGATCAGAATATGTTTCTGTTTGCTCATTTTCCCAATCTATTACTTGGTTTTTGACTCTTTGTTAAAGTAGAGCTCTGTTTCCAGGGGAAAGGTGCATTGTCCCAAGATTCGGAGGTTTTGTGCAACATTTTTTTTTTAAGAGATCCTTCTAGGGACTTGACTACAAGCAGTCTTTTCTGCCTTGGAACTGTGAGGAAGGACCCCACTCCATTGTAACTGTAAGTTCTAGTGTGCTAAAGGAACAGAGTTCTTCCTCAATGCTAATAAAGAGATATCCTGTGGGTTAAGACCTCCAGAAGCTGCTGCTGCCACCACCACTGCCATCACTACTCCTGCCCACTTCTGGTTTGATGGTTTCCCAACTCCCTCTCACCCTATTGAGGCAAATGTTTTCTTCTGACCTTCCAAGTCATCTTTGGTGTCTCTGGGATGAGAGATCTGGAAACTGCCAGTGCTTCAGCTGATACTAAGTCCCCAACTCCTACTTTGCTGGTTTCTGGGTTGGGTCTAGGGCTCTTATGGCACTACCTGCACTGGGACTGTGCTGAACTTCCATGCTGGTGCAACAGATCCCTTTTGCCAATCTTCTGAGTTGTTTTCTCCTGGAAAATTGTTCCACTTCTTTTTGTGGGTTCTGATGCTCCAAAAATTTGAGTCATTATTTAAAAGAATTTGGAGAGATTTGGGGGAGAATTTGGGTGAGTCCACCATCTTGGCTCCACTTCCTCTAAACAAAGCAGCTATTAAACACTTACTATAGTGGGTCAAACAATAAATCACAGAAACAATCCATAATTTCATCCAAGAAAATGAAAATAATAAGATACCAAAACCTATCTGATGCAACTAAAGCAGTTCTTAGGCGAAGTTTTATATCTCTAAATAGCTAGATAAATAAAATAGAAAAAGAGAAGATCAATAAATTAGGCATGCAACTAAAAAAGCTAGAAAAAGAACCAATTAACCCTCCCAAATAAATACCAAATTAGAAATTTCCAAACTCAAAGGAGAGATTAATAAAATAGAAACTAAGAAAACTATTGAATTAATAAATAAAACTAAAAGTTGATTTTATGAAAAAAAAACTAACCAAATACATAAGCTTTGGTTAATTTGATCAAACAAAGGAAAGGGAAAAAACCCAAATCACCAGCATCAAAAATGAAAGGAGTGAACTTACTACCAATGAAAAAGACAATACTTAGGTGCTATTTTGCCCAACTCCATGGCAGCAAGTCTAACAATCTAACTGAAATGAATGAATATTTACAAAAATATAAATTGCCCAGGTTAAAAAAAGATGAAAATAAAATACTTAAATAATCCTGTTTTAGAAAAAAGAAATTGAACAAGTCATTAATGAACTCACTAAGAAAAAAATCTCCAGGGCCAGATGAATTCAGAATTGAATTCTACTAAAATTTAAAGAAAAATTCCAATAATATGTAAACTATTTGGAAAAAAAAAAGTAAAGAAGGAGTACTGTCTAATTTCTTCTATGACACAAATATGGCACTGATACCTAAATCAGCAAGAGCCAAAAAAGAAAAAGAAAATTACAGACCAATCTCACTAATGAATATTGATGCAAAAATCCTAAATAAAATATTAGCAAAGAGATTACAGCAATTTATAGACAGGATACTACATTATGATCAAGTGAAATTTATACCAGGAATGCAGGGCTGATTTCAGGACAACTATTACTGTAATCAACCATATCAATAACAAAACCAACAGAAATCATATATTAATTTAAATAAATGCAGGAAAAGCGTTTGATAAAATACAGCATTCATTCCTATTAAAAACACTAAAAAGCATAGGGGGAAAGGGAGCTTTCTCTGAAATAATAAGCAATATCTATTTAAAACCTACAGCAAGCATTATTTGTAATGGAAAGAAGCTGGACACATTCCCCATAAGATCAGGGGTAAAACAAGGATGCATATTATTTCCACTATTATTCAACATTATATTATAAATGTTGGCTTTAGCATAAGAAAAGAAAAAAATTAAAGGAGTTAGGATAGGGAATGAGGAAATAAAACTATCACTCTTTGCAGATGATATGATGATATACTTAGAGAATCCTAGTAAATCATCCAAAAACCTACTGGAAAAATAGCAAAGTGGCAGTACATAAAATAAACCCAAAGAAATCATCAGCATTTCTATATATTACTGACAAAGCTCATCAGCAAGAGATAGAAAGAGAAATTCCATTTAAAATTATGGTAGAAAAAATAAAATACTTGGGCGTCTATTTGCCAAGAACTATAGGAACACAGCTATAAAACACTTCTCCCAAAAATGAAATCAGATCTAAACAATTGGGAAAATATCAGTTGTTCATGGTTAGGCTGAGCGAATATAATAAAAATGACAATTCCGCCTAAACTGATTTATTTATTTAGTGCTATACCAATCAAACTACCAAAACATTATTCTATAGAACTAGAAAAAATAATAATAAAATTCATCTGGAGGAACAAAAGGTAAAGAATATCAAGGGAATTAATGGGAAAAATATAAAGGATTGTGGCTTAGCAGTACCAAACTAAAAACTATATTGTAAGACAGCAGTCATCAAAACCATTTGGTACTGCTTAAGAAATAGAGTGAAGGATCAGTGAAATAGATTAGATACACATGACACAATAATCAAGGCCCATGGCAATATAATATTTGATAAATCCACAAATTCCAACTTCTGGAAAAAGAACTCACTATTTGACAAAAATAGTGAAAACTGGAAAATAATATGTCAGAAAGTTGGCATAGTACTGCAAATCACATATATTTGACCAAAATAAGGTCAAAAAGGATACATGATTTGGGCATAACAGAAGATACCATAAATAAATTAGGAGATCAAGGAATAACTTACCTATTAGATCTTTGGAAAAGGTAGGAATTTATGACCAAAAAAGAATTAGAGAACATTATGGAAGGCAAAACGGCCAACTTTGATTATATTTAATTAAAAACTTTTTGCATAAAGAAAACCAACAGAAACAAGATTAAAAGGGAAGTACAAAGCTGGGAAAAAGTCTTTACAGCCAGTATTTCTGACTAAGATGATAGGAAAAGATAATGATAAATGTTGAAGGGGATGTGAGAAAATTTGGAACACTAATGCATTTTTGGTGGAGTTGTGAAATGATTCAGCGTTCTGGAGAGGAATCTGGAACTAAGTCCAAAGGGCTATAAAAAGTGTGCATACACTTTGACTCAGAAATGACTTACTGGGTCAGTACCCCAAGGAAATCATAAAGGAGGGAAAAGGACCTACATGTACAAAAATGTTTGTAGCAGCTCTTTTAGTAGTAGCAAAGAAGTGGAAAAGGAGTGGATGCCTATCAATTGTGGAATGGCTGAACAAGCTGTAGTACATGTAGATGGAATATTAATGTTCTATAAAAATGATGAACAAGCTGGTTATAGAAAGGTCTGGAAAGCTTTACATGAATTGATGCTTAGTGAAACAAGCAGAACCAGAAGTACACCGTACACAATAACAACAAGAATGTGCAATGATCAATTATGAAAGAGTTGGTTCTTCTCAGTGGTTCAGTGATCCAAAGCAATCCTAATAGGCTTTGGACAGAAAATACCATCTACATTCAGAAAAAGAAGTAACAAGACTAAATGTCAATCAACACACATTAAATATTTGATCCACTTTTATGCAAAGTAATCAATTCACGCAATCTGTCAATTTATCCTCTATTTTAGATAAATAAAATTGTGTGTGTATGTGTGTGTCTGTGTGTCTATGTGTGTGAATTAAGGTGTGGTTCCCATAAAATAATTACATTATGGGTTTTGGCAACTAAAATAGGGAAGGGTTATTTGAAACTAATTAAATGACATGATAATTATCTGTAGATATTTTTTTCCTTTTTACATGGATTGAATATTATGTTTTTCTTTAATGTATTTTCAGTAGAAAAAAAGAGAGTTCCCTCTCTGTCCTTCTTTTAGGGAAGACAGAGCCAAAACTAGGAAGATTTTCCCCGGAGCAAAAACACTTGGGATGATTGAAAGGACAAACCTTGGGTGCAGTTGCACTAGATGAGGAGACAATTTGATTTCCTTGCCCATAAGACAGGAAACATGGGGCTCACTAAAGAAGTGCACCACAATGTGATTCAAGGGAGAAAGACAGACCCTTCTTCTCTGGATATCAGCAGCCTAGAGCAAAACTCCATTTGCAGAGAGATGGTTACAATTGTTCTGAAAGATGAGATTAGCATGTTAAATCCCACACAGTCATTTAAATAGATTTGCATAGTCCAGGAGGATATACAATTTTTTCAACATTTTTCCTGAGTAATGTGCTGACCACCTCATGCTTCAAATGCAGTCTTCATGCTCCAAAAAGAAGTGAAATAAAGAAAAATGACTCCATGGTCCTCTCTGTCCAATCTCTAAAAGATGTTTATTAAAGACTCTGTCACTTTGACAGGTCTCAAACTTCTCAGACACAGTTAAAACCAGCCCCATAACAGAGCTCTTGTAAAGGAAGAATGTACATAGCATGTTTTCTCCAAACACACATGCTATGAATAAAGATATCAAGTGTACTGACATTTCAGCATTACTGCTTAAAATAACATCCTGTGTGACTTCTATATACTGTGCTGTTAGCTCAATTTCAGATTTTCTAAACACTGGGTTTGCTTTCAAAGAACCTTATTCCAGTTCCTGTTCTGTGTGTATGTGAAGATGGGCTCTCAAGCTGGGAACAAAGTGAAGAATGTGTGGGTTTTGGCTTCAGAATTAGCTATGCTTTAGTGATCTACCACACTAAACTGTTTCTTATTAATAGATCATGCAAATATCCACCATACATATACCCTTCCCCCACCCCTAGTCTGACACTTTCTCAATATCAATAGCAAATGTTCCTTCTGGGAGATTTCATTATTATTATTATTATTTTTAGAAAGCCCACCCTGACTTTCATTGTGATATGAAACAACAGAAAATTTTTTCCTGTTTGGGCTGTCACATGTTTAAAATAAAGCAATACATGATTAAATTTTTTTTTCTTGGTAGCTTTTGAAATATAATATTTATTGAATTGACTTTCCCTGCTCTGCAAAACGATTTTAAGCTGGCTTTCAGACTATAGACTCAAAGAGCAACTAAAGTTACATAAAAAGTTAGGGCAAAGTAAAAATAGCTGTGAAATTCTTCATTAGGTACAATTCTTTTCCCTTTGGGCTCAGATTTGAAAACTTCTGTCTATTAATTGTTGTTGTTCAGTGGCATATGACACCTTGTTAAAGATACTGGAGTGGTTTTGCAATTTCTTTCTCCATTTATAGAAGAGTAACTGAGGCAAATAGGGGTTAAGTGACTTGCCCAGGATCACATAGCTAGTAAGTGCCCAAGGCTGGATGTGAATTCAGATCTTCCTGATTCTAAGCCTGGTGTCCAATCTACTGTACTAACTAGCTGCCTATACTTATGCCTCATCCTACCATTAATAGCTACTGATTATATAGCTTCTTAAGAGTTACCAGAGATGGAGTTTCAGAGCTTTAAAGGCCTGGGTTCAAATTTTGTCCCTGACCAATATTTGCTGTATGAAGGAGAAAGAAAGAGGAAGAGAAGAAATATTTATTAATTACCTACTATGTCAGGCACTATGCTAAGTGCTTTACAAATATTATCTCATTGAATCTTCACAACCCTGTGTCAATTACCTAAGTTAATTAGATACTAGATTATTTCTCTCAGATTCAGATTTTAAGAGCATCTATCCATTATCTTTCATTTGTGCTTCATCTTGAAAATAATAGTTCCAAATATATATCACCTTAAGCATTATAAGGGAAGCAGCAGAACAAAGGGATAAAACACAAGCTTCTGAGTTTAAAGGCTTGCCCCAAACATACACTAGTTATGAAACCCAGGCAAGTTATTTCATCTGTCAGTGCCCAAGACAAAAACTCTAAAACTAAAAGTTTCAAATCAATTACTCTTTTGCCTCCCTGAAGGTAATTTATTCCCCAAGAGTTCCCTACAATGGATTTGTGTGTGTGTGTGTGTGTGTGTGTGTGTGTGTGTGTGTGTGTGAGAGAGAGAGAGAGAGAGAGAAAGAGATGTCCAAAGTATTTTATATATATTACATCAGTTAAATCCAATTATTATTCTCTTATTATTATTCTCATTTTACAGCCCAGGAAATGGAGGCTCTGCAACACTATATTTTGCCTATGGTAACAAAGTCAGTAGAAGACTGAGGTAGGATTTGAACCTAAAACTCCAGAATCTAAGTCCAACATTCTCTGAATTATGCCATACTAGTTCTCATTAAATGGATTCTTAAGTACTTTACCAATTGAATATTAAAGATATGACAGGTCCTATAAAGCTGGAAATTTTTTGAACAATAGACTACATGCTCATAGTTTGAGAAGTAGCCTAGCCCAATTCAGATATTCAATGCAAGACTATCTACTAGTAGCTAATTTTTCAAGTCACAGCAATTCACATACCATATTTACTGGTGTTATTAATTCACATGTACAGAGTTTTTCATAGTTTATAAAACACTTCCAAGGCTGTTGGGAACAGAATTCATCACTGTATAGTCTTGTTGTATATAATGATCTCCTGGTTCTGCTCATTTCACTTAACATCAGTTCATGCAAGTCTCTCCAGGGCTCTCTGAAATCGTCCTGCTGGTCGTTTCTTACAGAACAATAATATTCCATAACATTCATATACCATAATTTATTCAGCCATTCTCCAATTGATGGGCATCTTTTCAATTTCCAGTTTCTTGCCACTACAAAAAGGGCTGCCACAAACATTCTTGCACAAGTGGGTCCCTTTCCCTCCTCTAAGATCTCTTTGGGATATAGGCCCAGTAGAAACACTGCTGGGTCAAAGGGTATGCACAGTTTGATAACTTTTTCAGCATAGCTCCAAATTGCTCTCCAGCATGGTTGGATCCGTTCACAGTTTCACCAACAATGTATCAGTGTCCCATTCTTTCTCCATTTTTTGCTTTTTTTTCCCAATGATCTCATTTTGTTTCCCCATATTTCTTCTAACTCTCTTTTAAGATCCTTTATGCAATCTTCAAAGAAAGCCTTGTGACATAGGGTCCAGTTTATGTCTCTCTTTGGGGTTTTTTTCTGGAGTTGCTTTACCTTAAGGGACCTCGGGATTTGAGGTCTGTTCTTCCCTCTCTCCATAAAAGCTATCTATGGTGAGAGCTCTTTTTGGTTTTTTATTCATTTTTTTAACATATGAGGTTTATTCAAGGCAAAGAAAGGACAGCTGCTTTAATTTGCCCTGGAGCAGTTCTGCTGATTGAGTTATTTCAGGTGCTGGGCAGTTCTGCTGATTGATTGATTGCTTTAGAGTGCTGTGTAATGAAAGCTTGGTCCAGGACTCTTCAGAGGTTCAGTGGTTCGCAATCTACCCCCCACAAAAGGCAGATCTGCCAAACCACCTGCTTACAATCAGTACAGATTGGCCCAAGAGGCCTGCAGAAGACTCCCAGGTGTGTGGAAGCCACAATGCTCCTATTCCCACTCCAGCTCCCTGCTGCAGTCTCCCTGTGCTGCAGTCTGGGTTTGGCAGACCACCCCCCCTGCCCAATTGAAACAGACCTCTTTTGAAGTTCTTCCAGGGTAGCTTCTTCTAGAAATGTGTTGTACTCCATTTATTGTGGATTCTTTGACTTCAAAATCAGTCTAGAGGCTTCATATGTTGTTGCTTTGAGGGAAGGTTAGAGGAGGTTACAGAGACTCATCTGATCTCCGCCATCTTGTCTCCACCCCCAGAAGTGGAAATTTGTTTTTTTCAATGTTTTATTGATGTCTTTTGTTTTTTATCTGACTGCCATACAATTTTCCCCTTTTAACATGCAATGAGCTGAACCCTCCATTATCCCTTAAACCCTTAAACAAAATCCCTTTTTTGTTAAGATTAACAAAAAGCAAACTGATATAGTGACCACTTCTGACAGTACATGCAATATGCTTTCCTCTTAATCTTAACTCCCCTGTTCTTAGAGAAGAAAATCGTGATTCATTATCTGTTCTCTGAGATCAACATAAGATTTTACAACTATGCCAAGTTTGACTTAAAGGCTGCAATTTTCACTGCAAAAGAAAAAGAAGTTAAAGAATTGTACCCAGTATGTAAAACTCAATATAAAGTTTTCAAACTGTTCCTGAAAGGAAGCTTAGTAAAACATGCTTTGGTGTTATGCCATTGGACTTGACATTTGCCAATTAGAGTTAGAAGATCTAGGAAACTTCATTCCCAGAGACAAAATATTGCCTTGATTCTGAGGGACTTGGAGTCCTAAAACCCAGTCAACAAACCAGCAGTAATTATGCTTAAAATTTTCCTCTGAAGTTTTCATTTCACTGTTTGGCTGGTTGTATTTAAAGTATCTCTCAACAAGTAGATCTCTATCTTTGAAGATATGTTTTTGAGAGGTCAAGTCCTACATACTACATTTTATTTTAAAAAATTAAGTTCTTTTGAAAACAAGTTTTTATTTTCTCTCATTATTTTATTTTCTCTTCTACTCATCAAAAAGAAGACAAGAGCTTTGTAACAAATACTCATACTCAAGCAAAACAAATTCTCATATTAGCTTTGTACAAAAAATTTATGTCTCATTCACCATTTTTAGCCAATCACCTCTCTGTGGGAAAATGGGTCACATTGTTCATCTAGAATTTTGACAATTTCTTTGATTAGAGCCCTTAAGTCTTTCAAAATGTATTTGTTTTTACACAGTTTTTATTGTAAGTATAAATTGTTCTCCTGCTTCTGCTAGTTTCATTCTGAATCAATTTATACTACACTTGTCTGGTTTTTCTGAAACCATTCCTTTCATCATTTCTTATAGGAAAACAGTATTCCATTGAGTTTTATGCCATAATTAATTTCTAGTTCTTTGCCATGGCAAAAAAAGAGTTGCTACAAATGATTGTGTACATAGATTTTCTTCGTTTTTTTGAACTCTTTGAGGTATAGCTTTCTGCATATTTTGGTCTGCTTCCTGTATTTTAAGAACTGCTGGGGACACTATTAAATATTTGGACAGCTGGAGGTGCCAAGAATAGTGCCAACCCTGGAGTCAGAAGGATCTGAGGAAAAGGTGGCTTCAGATACTTACTAGTTGTGTGACCCTGGACAAGTCACTTAACACTGTTTGCCCCAATTTCCTCATCTGTACAATGAACTGGAGAAGAAAACAGCAAACCACTCAAGCATCTTGTCAAGAAAACCTCAAAGAGAGTTATGAAGAGTTGGACGTGACTAATCAACTAAATAACAACAACAAATTGGACATTTGGGGAAAATTGCCTGTGACAGAATTTGGAGCAAATTCCTTCCATTTATTTTCCCTTCTAAAACCATTTCAGTATTTTAAAATCTTTCTGTCAGGCCTTGTTTAAAGACCTTTGAGAAGATCCAGATCTCTGGCCACAATGATATGGCTCTAGTCCTGCTAAAGGATCCTTATTGGCAATCCCCTTCCTTCTTCAAGAAGCATGCTGTTGAGGAAATTTTCTTCTAAGAATCTAATGCCTGAACACTTCAACTCAGTGTTTTTAGAATTTGGAACTACCCACAAGTAAATTCCCAATGCCTAGACTCTCTTTTTGGGCCTTAGAGTACTCCCATATCTATTTCTGACACAAATTTCTATAATTAAGTTCTGAAGATTATCTTGGATTGATTGATTACACCCTCCTCTCTCCCCTCTTCTTCTTATCTGATAAAAATGGATTTCCAAATTTGAAAGACAGGATTCTTGTAAGCATCAGTGAGATAATATTTCTAAAATACTTAGCACTAAGTCCCATGAAAACACATGTATATCACAACTATGTTATCTGCCTAGATAACTTGGGTGAAAGACAAGGAAAATCCTCTATCCTGTCCCCCTCATTCTTTAGAGGGAGAAAAAGATTTAAGAGACTGAAAGACCAGACCCTTTTAGACTCCATGAAAGAAGAACTGATTATCACTCAATCTTCAGAAGGCTTCAGATTTGGAACCCCAAATAGAGCAGCACCAATTAGAATGTTTATGTTCCATAAAGTATTGTCTCTGAAGCTGCCTGAAAACATTGGCCACACTCTACATTCCCACCATGCTTATTAAGGAATCCTTAATGATAAAGGGATAGTGGTTATGGTAGTTGAGGAAGTTTAGGAAATGAAAAATCAAAATATTCAAAGAAAGTTCAAGTTGGGATGGAAGAGAAGACTGAGTTCAGGAATAAGACTGATTAGGAAAAATCTGGATGTCAACAGAAAGCAGCAACAAGGACCTGGATGGAATAGAGGGAATTTTAAAGAAGATATGCAGTTGATAGTGAACCATCTGTTTCAGTCAAGCAAAATGAACCTAAAGCAGTCTTAGTTCATGACCAGGTGTGGATTTAACCCCCTCAAAGTAAAGTGTATATCTCCTATAAAATCCTTTTGACATATTTCCTGGGGTCAGCTGAGCCATTGGTAGTATTCACAACACATAGCAGCACATCACTCTAAAGACATGTCAATACACTAAGCCACATGAGTCACCTACCAAGAGAAAGAAAATTACACCAACAGTCATGCAGCCCCTTCAACATCTGAGCATCATACAAATATCCATGCAGATGGTACATGTGTTACATAAGCAAGAAAGAGTTTAGGAGAGAATTGGCCAAGCCATGTTGTATGGTTGACAGGCATGCCAGAAATCCCAAGCTGCTAATGGTGCCCCATATTAATCCCAACATACAGGTTTGTCTTTTTCACACTGAAGCCAAGATATACATGAAAATAAGCTATAATCCACAGATACAAGGTATAAAATAAATCCCAGGGACCTGATGGAAATTAGGAAGCAGGCCTAAATGGAATTTAATATGCTCTGACTCTGCTTTCTAGCCCCTTTAGGACTGGTTTTCAGAAAAATGAATGTCTATATATGTTGAATGCAGGCACAATATTTGTATTTCCCTATCGTGGTGTTGTGGGATACCTCTGTAGGACAATTATAGAAAAGTCTGAAATTAGAGTTTAAGTCCCAACATTTTTACTCACTGGATATGGCAAATCACTTCTACTAACTCCACATCTACAAAATGATAATAAAAGAAATTGGAAATGATAACAGTACACTATTCACCTCACATACCTATCAAAAACAAGTCAGTAAGCATTTACTAATTACATATATTTATCTGTGCTAAAGGCACAAATTACATTTTTTTTGAAAAGATAGTCTCTGCCCTCAAGAAGCTTACATACTGCTGGGGGACAATTACACAAGAGGGGTTGAGGACAAGAATTCACCTGAAGGCATAATGGAAATAATAAGAACAAAAATAATAGTAATAATAGATGGCATTTATAAGGTATCCAATAATAATGAATATTTACATATTGCCTACTACATACTATGCACTATATAAAATGCTTTACAAATATTATCTCATTTGGTAAGAATAATCAAGAAATAAATCATATATGGGGAAACACAGAGAATGAGAGGTCAAAGATGACATATGGGTTATAAGCCTGGGTGTCTTGCAGGATGGTGGTACTCTTGAGAGTAATAAAGATGCTAGAAAGAGGTGAGTGTTTGGGGAAAACATAATTAGTTCTGTTTTTGACACATTGAATTAAAAATGCCAGTGGAACATTGCAATCAAGATTAAAAGGGAAGCAGAAAACTGGGAAATCATTTTAGAGCCAGTGTTTCTGATTAAAAGGCTCGTCTCAAAATATATAGAAAGAATTGACTCAAATTTATAAGAATATAAGCCATTCCCCAATTGATAAGTGGTCAAGGGATATGGACAGATAGTTTTCAGATGAAGAAAGTAAAGCTATCTATAGTCATATGAAAAAATATTCAAAATTACTATTGATTAGATAAATACAAATTAAAACAACTCTCAGATACCATTTCACAGATTATCTATCAGATTAGCTAATATTACAAAAAAGAAAAGTGATTGATAGATGTTGGAGAGGATGTAGGAACATTGTAACACTAATGCATTGTTGGTAGAGCTGTGAACCAATCCAACAATTCTGGAGAGCAAGGGAAACTACACCCAAAGAGCTATAAAACTGTGCATACCCTTTTGATTCAGCAATACCATTTCAAGGTCTATAATCCCAAAGAGTTCATAAAAGAGGGAAAAGGACCCACGTACGTAAGAATGTTTATAGACCCTCTTTTTGTGGTGGCAAAGAATTTGAAATTCAGGATATGGCCATCATTTGGGGAATGACTAAATGAATTGTGTTATAGGAATGTAATGGAATACTATTGTGTATAAGAAATGATGAGCAGATGGATTTCAGAAAAACCTGGAAAGTTCTTTCTACATGAACTGATGCTGAGTGAAGTGAACAGAACCAAGAGTACATTGTGTGCAGTAACAATGATATTGTAAAGTCAATAACCTGATAGATTTGACCCTTTTCAGCAATAAAATGGTCTAAGACAATCCCAAAAGACTCAAGGAGGAAAACACTATTCACATCCAGAGAAAGAACTTTTGGGTCTGAATACAGATGTAAGCCTACCATTTTCATTTTGGGTTTTTTCTTTCTGTCTCATGGTTTTTCCATTTTGTTCTGATTCTTCTTTTACAATATGACTAATGTGGAAATGTTTAATACAATGTAGCATATATCAGATTGCAAGCCATCTTTGGGAGGAGGAATAAAGGGAGGGAGAAAAAATTATAATGCAAAATCTTATAAAATTGAATGTTGAAAACTATCTTTACATATAATTAGAAAAAATAAAATACTACTAAGTGAGAAAAATAAAAAATATATCATTTGTTATTATTGGAAAAATTATAAGGAAAGCATCTCTGAAAATTTAGAGCACTGTAGGCATCAGAGAAGTGGAAGAGCCCTCTTTGGAGTTAGAGAAAATAGGTTAGACTCTTGCCTCTGACCTTAAGCAAGCTACATAATGTTTTTTGGTCTTGGTATTCTCATCCATAAAAATCAATGTATTGGACTAAATGGTCACTGACAGTATCCAACTCTAAATCTATGAACCTATTACTAGATTTCTTCAAAAATTCCTTCTGGCTCTAAATAGTTGATCCTAACACATGAAAACAAGTTATCATTCTATTAAAAGTAATAGAAGGAATTTGAGTTTCCAAGAGGAAATGTTAGTGAATATGAACAAAGTCAAAGTAAATTTGTAGTTTTAGTGATAGAGTGGTAAGCATTAGAGGAGGGATGTAAGGGGGGAAATGAGAATTGAAAAATGCTAAAGATTTTTATTCTGTTATTGGGTAACAGTCATCATCTCATTTAGTCAGTGTATATTTGGGATAGTCACAGTTCTGTAGAGGAGAATAAATTGTGATCCATCAGTAAATAAGCACATATTAAGCACCAAGTATATGTCTTGATCCTGGGAATATAATAAAAGAGAAAAAGAGTTTTCTGTTCTATTACGGATCTTGGTTGAAATATCTTTGACAATTTTCTTCATCTCTATAAAGGAGATGAATGTACTCCCCACTCAGTTCCCACTCCTAATGCCACAGACAGACATATGCTGACAAATTTGACTATATAATATCTGAAAACTTCTTTGAACTTCTTAGGAGAAGGGAGAAAAGGAAGTACCTATCAAAATATAGCTTTTTTTAAAGAACAAAAACCAGAACTTGTCATTAAGTGCTACAGTAAGATCAGACAGAGAGTTCAGACATTCAGCCAAAAAGAAAAAGGCAAAATAAATCAATCATGTGGAAAACTATAAGCATACTCACACACCCACAGACAGAAGTCTACCAACTACTTTTCTCAATAGTTCTTCCTATAAGTCAGTGGTTCTCAAAGTGTGGCCCAGAGAACAAAAGTCTGAGGACCACTTCTATGTCATATTATTTGAAAATCCAAAGACTGAGATAATTTTTGTTTTATGATTCTCTAGATATTTCAATCTAAAGAAACTTCTGACAAAATACTTTGTCAGATTTTTTAGTCATGATCAAAGATTCAGGACAGAGCTCAACTTTCCCTAGACTGGGTCAGAGGAAAACCATATTTTCAAGATCAAATTCTTCCCCAAAATACAAAGTTAGGTTGTCAGTTCAAAGGGTATTATTGTTATAGGAGTAGAGTGGGGAGGGAATTATCATTGGAAAGACAGATATAAAAATTTTTTGGAAACAACCCCCTGCCTAAAAGAGCATGAACATCTAAGCCCTCTAGGACAGATGGGTATTTGCTCTCTTCAGAACACGTGAAGAACTCAAAATCCCTGAGCAAGTTTATCATGCCAAATAAATACAATAACTGATCTGCTGTAAAGCAGAATGTATCATATTCTCTTGTTGCTGAGGAGAATTTTAAAAGCAAACTCTAAGTACCTCTGACCCCATGCTGTTGTTAATATCATCTTTAAAAAATAACGCCATGTTGTTTAGATGAAATAAAATAATTAGTGGTAACATTTAGGAATCACACAGTGCACATTGGAGTATGGTAATTTTTTTTTTCTTTTCAAAGCAAGGCTGACACAAACTATATCTTTTTGTTATTTTATTTAATATTTTTTAATTTTTAAAATTAATGACTTATTTTTATATTACCTTCATTTACAAACATAATTTTTCTTTTGCTTCCCAGCAAGCATTATCTTCTAACATAGAATTAAAAAGAAATAATTTTAGGAAAAACAATCAACAAATCAATCAAATATTGTATATACAACATTCCACTTCTATAGTTTTTCATCTCCAGAGAGACAGAAATAGGTATATTATTCAATCTCTTTTTTCAGAGACATAACTAAATATTCTAATTAAACAATACCATAACTGTACAGCAAGGGAATTAATGGAAAAATACAAAGGAAGTATGCCTAGAAATATCAGATCTCAAACTGTATTATAAAGCAGTAATCATCAAAAATATCAGATACTAGACAAAAATAGAGTTGTGGATTAGTGGAATAGACTTGGTAGACAAGACACAATAGTCAGTGATCATAGTAATGTACTGTTGATAAACCCAAAGACTCCAACTTTGGGAATAAGAATTCACTGTTTGACAAAAACTATTGGGAAAACTGGAAAATAAAAGGACACAAATTAGGTATAGACCAGCATCTTACACCATATATCAAGATAAGGTCTAGATAGGTACATGATAGGGACATAATCAAATAAGAAAACCTAGGAATACCTTTCAGATCTATGAAGAGGGGAAGAATCCATGAGCAAATAAGTGATAGTATTAAGAAATGTAAAGCAGAAAATTTTGATTATATTAAAAAGCTTTTATACAAAGAAAATCAATTGTAGCCATAACTAGAAGGATATCAGAAAGCTGTGAAACAATCAACAGCAAATTTCTCTGATAAAAGCCTCATTTCTCAAATTTGTAAAGAATTGAGTCAAGTTTATAAGAATAGAAGCTATTCCCCAATTGATAAATGGTCAAAGGATATGAAAAAGTAGTATTCAGATGAAGAAATCAAAGCTATCTATAGGCGGATAAAAATACTCTAAATCACTTTTGGTTAGAAAAATATAAGTTAAAATCACTCTGAGTTATCATTTCATACCCAGCAGATTAGCTATTGTGACAAAAAAGTGATAAATGTTTTAAAAATGTAGAAGAAATGAGACACAAATGCATCATTAATGGAGGTATGAAATAACTCAACCATTATGCAGAGTAATTTGGAACTATGCCCAAAAAGCAATAAAATTGTGCACACCCTTTGATCCAGCAATACCACTACTAGATTTGGATACCAAAGAAATCATAAAAAGGGGAAAGGACCTACATGTGCAAAAATATTGATAGCATCCCTTTTCATGTGACAACATATTGGAAAGTAAGGAGATATCTATCAATTAGGAAATGGTTTAAGTTGTGGTACATGAATGCAATAAGAAATGATGAACAGTCAGATTTTCAGAAAAACTTGGAAAGATATGCAGAAACTGGAACCAAGAGAGATGAGCAGAACTAGGAAAACACTGTACACAGTATCAGCAACATTATGTGATGATCATGAATGACTATTCTATGAATGACAGCTTTTCTCAACAACAGAGTTATCTAAGACAAATACAAACAATTCATGAAGGAAAGTGCTATTCACATCTAAAGAAAGAACTGATAGACTGAATGTAGATTGAAGCATACTTCTTTTCATTTGCCTTATGCTTTTTCATGTTTTTCCCCTTTTGATCTCTTCTTTCATAACTATAACTAATATGGATATATGTTTTATATTATAGCATATATACAAATTATATCAAACTGCCTATCACTTTCAGAAGAGAGGTGGGGAGGGAGTGAAGGAGAAAATTTGCACTTGTCTGCTTGAAGTTCCGAGTTTATAGGATCATAACCTTGAAGGGACTTTATAAATCCTCCTCATTTTTCAGATAAGGAAACTAAGACTTGGAGGAGTTAAGTGACTTATGCAAGGTGATTCGGGAAGCGAATAATAGATTATAGCTTTGGACTTAAATTCTCCGACTCTAGTTTTAGCATGTTCTTACCTGGCCAGATTTTTTAAATCTTTTTTCTTCTAGTCTGGTCCTGTGTTGGACATGAAGGTCAAATTGAATTTCTATTGCTGTGCTTTAAATGACCCTGCTCAACCATAATTCCACTTAGACAATTAAATCCAGGCAGAAATGATTATATTAAATTAGATAAGTAATTCATAAAGAGGACATTTATTCCTCATGACACCATTCCTGTTCCCAAGCACCATGACATGACTAAGACATTCAAAAGCATTTTAAAGGTAGCCCATGATCTTATATGTATAATCAGAAATAAGCTGTCAATAACTCATATTTCATTTCTAAGAAACCATGTTTCTAGTTACTTTTGTCACTGGTCTTATTTCTTGTGTATTAACCCATTCACATGCAAGTGAAAATATTATGCCACAGAACCAGTCTGTGGCTTGGCTGTACCTATTAATACTAAAGCTCCCTTCTGATTTTTAAATTCCATGTTCCTCTCCAATCTCACTGCAAGCAAAATGAATTTGGTTATGGTCTTTTACTCTTGTTCTCAACCAATTACAACCAATTAATGTTCTATAGCAAGGATTCAATTTCTTTTCTCTTTGTTTTGAAACTGGGTCTGGCCCAACCACTGATGACTGACCTAAAAGTTTTGACCTGCTTTCCTTATGCCCTTGGCCCTATAGGCCCTTTTCTTAGGTAGCCTGGTGGGCTCTCTACTCCCAAGGGCTTACCATATTAGTACTGGATTTATTATGAATATCTTATATACTTTTACCCTACTGCAGCCTAAAACTCCTGAATTCAAGCAATTGATCTGTTTCACTCTCCCTAATACCAACAATTACTAAAATACACCATTATATCTAGTTTTTAAGTTTAGATTATAAAACAGTACATATTCAAACATGTTCTCTTGAATTTTCAAGTTCTCTCATCTTATGTGACATGAGTTGCAAATGTTTCCCACCACAAGAAAATAATGGGACAAAATGACTTTGATATATTTCACATACATTTCCATTAAATATTTATTATCTCACATCTCATGCTAAATATTAATTCTTGGACATCATTAAACACGTTAGTAGTTTCACAAGATGCCTGTGCTTCAGTCACTTTAAATTGAATGGCAAAACTTAACATTTCAAAACGTACCTCTGACTAGCTATTGCATTTCCTATGAAGTCTGGCTGTATTCTGGCCCTTTTCACTTTGATACAGGATTCTTTGTTGTGAGAAAATTTCAGATACAATTTGGATATGTAATGAAATATTTTAAGAAAATCTCTTCCAACTAGTGTGGAAGAAATTAGGGCTTGACGCACATCTAACACCACATACCAAGATAAGATCTAAATAGGTTCATGATCTGGACATAAAGTGTACTATACTATAAGTAAATTAGAGGATCATAATATAGTTTACCTCTCAGACCTATGGAGATGGAATAAATTTATGTCCAAAGAAGAACAGGAACTCTTAATTGAAAACCAGATAAATAACTTTGACTATATTAAGTTAAAAAGTTTTTGTACAAACAAAACCAATGCAGTCAAGATTAGGAGGGAAGTAATAAATTGGGAAATCATCTTTACATTTAAGGGTTCTGATAAAGGTCTCATATCTAAAATATATAGAGAATTGTCTCATATTTATAAGAATTCAAACCATTCTTCAATCGATAAATGGTCAAAGGATATGAACAGACCATTTTCAGAGGATGAAATTAAAATTATTTGTAGTCATATGAAAAGGTGCTCCAAATCACTATTGATCAGAGAAATGCAAATCAAGACAACACTGAGGTACCACTACACACCTGTCAGATTGGCTAAAATTACAGGAAAAGTTAATGATGAATGTTGGAGGGGATGTGGGAAGGCTGGGACACTGATGCATTGTTAGTGGAGCTGTGAACGGATCCAGCCATTCTGGAGAGCAATTTGGAACTATGCTCAAAAAGTTATCAAACTGTGCATACCCTTTGACCCAGCAGCATTTCTATTGGGCTTATATCCCAAAGAAATCATAAAGGAAGGAAAGGGCCCCACATGTGCAAGAATGTTTGTGGCAGCCCTTTTTGTAGTGGCTAGAAACTGGAAACTGAATAGATGCCCTTCAATTGGAGAGTGGCTGAATAAATTATGGTATATGAATATTATGGAATATTATTGTTCTGTGAGAAACGACCAGCAGGACGATTTCAGAGAGGCCTGGAGAGACTTACATGAACTGATGCTGAGTGAAATGAGCAGAACCAGGAGATCATTATATATGGCAACAAAAATACTATACGACGATTAATTCTGATGGACATGGCTCTCTTCAACAATGAAATATTTCAAACCAGTTCCAATTGTTCACTGAAGAAAGCCACGTACACCC
>JAJPUD010020152.1:9277-25234 GCA_023553655.1 Myrmecobius fasciatus
GGACATGGCTCTCTTCAACAATGAAATGTTTCAAACCACCTCCCATTATTCACTGAAGAAAGCCATATACACCCAGAGAGAGGGATGTGAAATGTGGACCACAACATAACATTCTCATACTCTTTGACTGATGTTTGCTTACATTGTGTTTCCTTTATCTGATATATCGTTTGTGTAGATAAGATTTTTCTTGCACAACAATGATAAGTTTGGAAATATGTATACATATATTCGATTTGCCAATATTTTAACATAATTAACATGTAGTGGATATCCTGCCATCTAGGGGAGGGGTGGGGAGTTGGGGGAAAAATTTGTAACGGAAAGCTATGTAAGGGTTATTGTTGAAGAATTACCCACACATATGTTTTGCAAATAAAATAAAAAAATTAAAAAAAAAATATTTGTCATTGAAGGAAGAAAATAGCTTGGGCAGGGGGGAGGGTAGAAGGACTGAGGGAAATTTGCTCATTTATTTGTTTGTTTTTAGGGCATAGGAAACCTGAACATGTTTGTAGTCAGCAGGGAAGGAGCCTGCTAGTAGAGAGGCAGATTGGAGATGAGGATGAGAAATGGAGCAGAGTTCCAGGAAGGAATGGAGTGGTGAGCACAGGTGCAGTTAGCCTTGCCAGAGAGAACAACTTCACCCTTTTAGACTGGAGGAGAGGAGGAGTAGTGAGAGAAAACAGAAACCTCCTCAATTGAAGAGGACAGAGGCTGAGGGAATTTAAACCTCAAACTTCTCAGTGAAGTAAAAGAAAAGGTCACTTGTTGGGAGTGAGGGAGAAGGGGGTGACTTGAGGGCACTGAAGAAAAGAGGTTTAGAACATCTACTATTAGGGAATGGGATAATAAATCAGGGATGAATAAAAAAAGATCTGTGTCTTGCAATGAGGTCGCAGTTGTGGATGGGTATTGTTAATTTTCATTGAGCCTCATCAGGGCAACTTCAGTAGAACTCTGAACCTTGGAAAGAGCTGAGAATGTGGATATTGAGAGGGATCCATGGTAAGGAGACAGCAAAGGAGATTTACTAGTCATTGGATTCAAGGAGGAGGGAAGTGATCTGAGCAGGGGGAGAGGGAGGTGTTAAACTCACTGTCCCTGAGCTTGAGGCAGTGGGAGGGAAACCCATTTGGAATATTAGACCAGATGATATCTGAAATCCTGTCTACATCAGATTTTATAATCCTGTGATATTTATAAAGCTAATGTTTATGAAAACTGAACAAATGTGGGAAAATGAGTAATAGTTATTAATCAGGTAGGAAAACAATAATAATAAAATTCCTATTCCTCTAATGCTTTCATGCTCCTTCCTGATAACCATTCAATGAAATTGGTAGCATGAATATTACTATTCCCATTTTACAGAAAAATAATTGAGGCTTAAAGAGGGCATGTCATATAAGTATTAAATCTTGGAGCTAGGAACTATACTCAGGCAGATATATCTCAAAGAAGGGGAGTAACCTGGTAAAGATCACACAACTCATACAGTGTTCTGGATTTTCTGCCTTTTTTTATGATGCAGCTTGTTTCTTTTTGGGGAGTATGAATATTTCATAAGTTTGAATTTTAGTCCTTCATCCCTTAGATCCTAGAGTCCCACCCCCACCCCAGTCACTTCCATGATGCAGTAGACATTCAAAAGGCCAGAGGCACTCACAAAATCGCTGGGAATTTCCTCCAGTAGGTCCCTTAGTCATTCACCATATTTAGTTTTTCCCTTGAAATCTCTCCCCATCTGTCCTTTCTTCTCCATCCCCACAGCCTCTACATTAACACAGGCTATAATTATCTCTACTGATTATTACAACAGCCTTTTTCTATCTAGTACATTCGGAATAATTCAATTCAACAAACATTGTCTTTAGTGGTCAAGGCTTTTATCCTAGCCACTGGTCTCTCAACTCTATAGCCTCTTCCTTTTTAATCCATTCACCATGTTCTAACAGATGAATCTTGCTAATATATTCCCATTGTCTGGAATTTCCTTCCTCCCTCCCTCTCTCCCTTCCTTTCTTCCTTCTTTCCTTTCTGCCTTTATTCTTCATTCCTCTTCCCTTCTTCCTCTCTCCCTCCTTTCCTTTCTTGTTCCATCTTCCTTTCTTCCTTTTCTGCCTTTCTTCCTTCTTTTTTCCCTTCTTCTTTCCTTCCTTCCTCCTTCCCTTCCTCCTTCTCTATTGGGTGGTTACCCATTCTTTATATCAAATGCCATCTCTTTCAGGAAATACATTCCCCATTCTCTTTAATAACACCTTTATCTAGGACTTCCCACAGCACCGATATGTTGTTATGCCTCATAATAATTCCCCTCTTATTAATGCAGGTAAAGCAACTATTATGTTTTGCAATGTAGTTTTGTTGCTTGTCCTTAGTTCTGGAAGAAGACCATGACATCATGGAGGTGACACCACGACGGGCAAGTGAATTGGATTGAAGTGAGGGAGGGCTGGGCAAGGTTACCAGATCATTGTCTGGGGGCCCTGAGAGATTAAATGATTTGCTCAAAGTCACATGTCAGATATGGGACTAGAATCCAGGTCTTTGTGACTCCAAGGATGATTCCTTTTACTTTATATTGATTTTGTATAAATTTTGTATTGACTTTTCCAATAGACAAGTAAGCTCCTGGAGGGTAGGGCCTTTTTTATTTTTGTCTTTAGATTCCCAGACCAAGTGCAGGAGTTGGCTGTTAAAAAATGCTTGTTAAATTGAATTTCCAGTTTGATTTCCCTTGTGTTTCTTTACAGAGGATATCTTAACTGGTTAAATCAGTAGGAAGTAAGTAAGCAGTCAGAAGGAAACAACTTCCTAGCCCCTAAGATACAGCTAGGTTCCTGATTCTCACCCTAAAAGTTTGGCCATTTTTTGAGGATGATAATAATCATGGCAATACCCTGGACTCTATTAGGTCTGACCCAAGACAGTCAGGATTTTCTCCTTGTTGCACTCATTTCCCAAGCAAATTTCCTGTATCCTGGTTCTTTTTCAGCTTCTTTTCTGGTCAGGAATACCTTTTCCACTCTAATTTTCATATTCAATCCTTAGGCAAGGTTCAGTTTAAGTACCATCTGTTTTAGAAAGATTCAGGGGATTACTACATCTCTCACGGATCTCTCCCTTCTCTGAATTTCTAAAATCCCTGACTGTGTGTACCTCATAATCTGATGCATGTTTGCATACTATATTTTCTTGTTTTCTGTACTATAAGTGTCTTCTTTCCAAGTTGTTGGGAAACTTCCTAAAGCTAGTCAGGACCCAAGTTTGAACAGTAAGTAGAACTGAGGTCTGGGCTACCCAATCCAAGAGGAATGAAATCACTCAAACTGAGCCTAGAAAGCAGGACCTGTAATCCAGACAATCTGTCAGCTCTCTCTACTCCCAGTAAGTAGAATCATTTCCAGAAGATGCTCCCCAGTATTGCTAGACTCCCAGATTTTAGCATTTTGGTCCTTAAATCTTCCTGCTTCTGTTCTTGATCCATTCTGAAAAGTTTCTTCCATTCTTCCAGTCCTTCTAGTTTATTTTTTTCTTTTCTTTTTTTTAAATTAAAGCTATTTATTTTCAAAACATATGCATGGATGATTTTCAACATTTATTTTTGCAAAACTTTGTGCTCTAAAGTTTTTCCCTCCATTCCCCTCATCCCCTCCCCTAGACTGCAAGTAATCCAATATGTGTTAAACATGTGCAATTCTTCTCTACAAATTTCCACAAATATCATGCTGCACAAGAAAAATCAGATCAAAAAGGAAAAAAAATGAGAAAAAATAAAATGCAAACAAACAACAATAAAAAGAACAAAAATACTATGTTGTGATCCACATTCATTTCCCACAGTCCTCTCTCTGGTTGCAGATGGCTCTCTTCATTACAAGACCATTGGAACTGGCTTGAATCATCTCATTGTTGAAAAGAGACATGTCCATTAGAATTGGTCATCATATAATTTTGCTGTTGCCATGTATAATGATCCCCTAGTTCTGCTCATTTCACTTAGCATCAGTTCATGTAAGTCTCTCCAGGCCTCTCTGAAATCATCCTGCTGATCATTTTTTATAGAACAATAATATTCCATAACATTCATATACCATAACTTGTTCAGCTGTTCTCCAATTGATGGGCATCCTTCTAGTTTCTTGCCACTACAAAAAGGGCTGCCACAAACATTTTTGCACATGTGGGTCCCTTTCCCTCCTTTATGATCTCTTTGGGATACAAGCCCAGTAGAAACACTGCTGGGTCAAAGGTATGCACAATTTGATAGCCCTTTGGGCATAGTTCCAAATTGCTCAGCTCTACCAACAATGTATTAGTGTCCCAGTTTTCCCACATTCCCTTCAACATTTGTCATTATCTTTTCTTGTCTTCTTAGCCTATCTGACAGGTGTGTAGTGGTACCTCAGAGTTGTCTTAATTTGCATTTCTCTGATCAATAATGATTTAGAATACCTTTTCATATGACTACAAATGGTTTTAATTTCTTCATCTGAAAATTGTTCATATCCTTTGATCATTTATCAACTTCCAGTTTCTTTAATCAATCACTCAATAATCTAATTTATTAGTCATCTATTATGTTCCTACCAGTGCTAGACCTTGGAGATACAAAGACCAAAAAAAAAAAAAAATTAAACCATAATCCCTGCCTTCTGAGAATTTACATTAGTTTGTAGAAGTTGTTTTTGTATAGATAGGTAGAACATATCTAGGTCAATGTTCTAGGATTCAAAGACCAAATTGAGCTCTGACGTTCTATGTTACATTTTTAAAGTCTGTTCCAGAATTGTACATGTTTAATCTATATTTCATTGCTTGCCATCTAGTGGAACGTGAAGTGGAGGAGGCAGGGAGAAAAATTTGGAATACAAGGTTTTGTAAAGGTGAATGTTGAAAACTATCTTTGCATGCATTTGGAAAAATAAAAAAAACTGTTAAAAAAATAAAGTCTAAAGTTCTAGTTCTGCTGTTCCATGTTTCTATGAACCACTTTTCATAGTTGATTGATGAATTTGCCTTCAGCCTGGAACTGATATTTTTTTAAATTTTCATTTCCCCTAATGACATGTAGAAACAACTTTTTTTTTATTATACATGTACATTCATTTTTTCCCCACGTATTTTCTTATAAATTATGTTGGGAGAGAAAAATTGCAACAAAGGGGAAAAACCACAAGAGGAGAAAAAAAAATAGAAGAAAAAGAAAAAAGTGAACAAAAAAAAATGTTGATTTACATTCAGTTTTCATGTATCTCTCTCTGTTTTTGGATGGCATTTTCCATCCAAAATTTACTGGGATTGTGTTGGATCAGTGAACCACCAAGAAGCAAGTCTGTCACAGTTGATCATTGCACAATCTTGCTGTTGCTGTATACAATGTTTTCCTGGTTCTGCTTATTTCACTTAGCATCAGTTCATGTACATATTTCCAGGCCTTTCTAAAATCAAACTATTCATCATTCTTTATAGAACAATAGTATTCCATTACTATCATATATCAGGTTGGTTATTAGATCCATCAATAAGAATTAACTTTTGTACCTCAAGGACCTCCCTCTCCTTCTAGGGTAAGCTTCTTGAGTAGACATTTAATGGACCCATCTCTTTCTTCCCTACCAGTTTTCTTCTCTTCCTAGCAAAGAAACCAAGGAATGCAAAACAGAGAGAGGGGTCTCATCCATCCAGGAGACCAGGCTGCTCTCCTCAGGGTTCCAGGGTATTCTGAAGGGTTTGTGAATATCTCTTTTCTCCTGCCATTGGCTTGAGCCCCCACCTAATGCTGCCCCCTAAAACATTTAACACAACTTAGTCTTTTTTTGAGGTAATCAGGGTTAAGGGACTTTCCTGCTAGTAAATGTCTGAGGCTATTTGAAGTACTCAATTCTTCCCATTCCAAGTTTGGTGCTCTAAGCACTGCACCACCTAGCTGCCCCTACAATTAACTTTTTTTTTTTTTTTGCTAAGGCAATTGAGGTTAAGTGACTTGCCCAGGGTCACATAGCTAGCAAATGTTGTGTCTGAGACCAGATTTGAACTCAGGTCCTCCTAACTTCAGGGCTGGTGCTCTATCCACTGCACCACCTAGCTGCCCTCCCTACAATTAACTTTTTTTTTTAAATTTTTTTTTATTTTTAAAGCTTTTTATTTGTATAACATATGTATGGGTAGTTCCCCAACCCTGATCTTTACAAAGCTTTCCAATACAAATTTTACCCCCAGTCCCCTCCCCTCCCCTAGATGGCAGGAAGTCCACTACATGTTAATAATGTTGAAATGCTTGAGAAGTTATGCAAGAAAAATCCTATCTACAAGAAAAAAAAAGAATCAGAGAAAGGCAACACAATGCAAGCAAATGTCAATAGAGATCATGAAAATGTTACTTTGTGGTCCATATTTCATGTCCCTCTTTCTGTGTGTATATAGTTTTCTTCAGTGAACAACTGGAACTGGTTTGAGACAATTCTTTATTGCAGAGAGCCATGTCCATCAGAGTTGATCATCATGTAATACTGTTGTTGCTGTGCATGATGATCTCCTGGTTCTGCTCGTTTCACTCAGCATCAGTTCATGTAAGTCTCTCCAGGCCTCTCTGAAAACGTCCTGCTGGTCGTTTCTTACAGAGCAATAATATTCCATAACATTCATATGCCATAATTTATTCAGCCACTCTCCAATTGATGGGCATCCCTTCAGTTTCCAGTTTCTAGACACTACAAAAAGGGCTGCCACAAACTTTCTTGCACATGTGGGTCCCTTTCCCTCCTCTAAGATCTCTTTGGAATATAGGCCCAGTAGAAACACTGCTGGGTCAAAGGGTATGCACAGTTTGATCACTTTTTGAGCATAGCTCCAAATTGCTCTCCAGAATGGTTGGATCCGTTCACAGTTCCACCAACAATGTATTAGTGTCCCAGTTTTCCCACATCCCCTCCAACATTCATCGTTATCTTTTCCTGTCATTTTGGCCAATCTGACAGGTGTGTAGTGGTATCTCAGAGTTGTCTTAATTTGCATTTCTCTGATCAAGAGTGATTTGGAGCAACTTTTCATATGACTAGAGATGGTTTTAATTTCATCATCTGAAAATTGTCTGTTCATATCCCTTGACCACTTATCTATTGAAGAGTGGCTTGAATTCTTATATATATGAGACAATTCTCTATATATTTTAGAAATGAGGCCTTTGTCAGAACCATTAAATGTAAAGATGATTTCCCAATTTGATGCTTCCCTCCTAATCTTGTCTGCATTTGTTTTGTTTGTACAGAAACTTTTTAACTTAATATAGTCAAAATTATCCATCTGGTGTTCAATTAGGAGTTCCAAGTCTTCTTTGGACATAAATTTGTTCCATCTCCACAGGTCTGAGAGATAAACTATATTACCTTCCTCTAACTTGCTTACAAAGTCCCTCTTTATATCTAGATCATGAACCCATTTAGATCTTATCTTGGTATGTGGTGTTAGGTATGGGTCAAGCCCTAATTTCTTCCACACTAGTTTCCAATTTTCCCAGCAGTTTTTGCCAAATAGAGAGTATTTATCCCAAAAGCTGTGGTCTTTGGGTTTATCGAACACTAGATTGTTAAGGTTAATGCCTAGGTTGTCCTGATAATCTATCCTGTGCTACTGATCAACTGCTCTATTTCTTATCCAGTACCAAATGGTTTTGATGACCGCTGCTTTATAATATAGTTTTAGATCTGGTACAGCAAGGCCACCTTCATCTGCCTTTTTTTTCATTAATCCCCTTGAAATCCTTGACCTTTTGTTCTTCCAAACGAACTTTGCTACTATTTTTTCTAGATCTGTAAAATAATTTCTTGGGAGTTTGATTGGTATGGCACTACAATTAACTTTTACAAAGAAATATTTACTTCAGTTATGTAGCAAAAATAAACAAATTCTCCCCATCCACCCACTTCAAGCCTTAGGGGCATATTGTCCCCATAGTGTGCAGACTCTAAGAGAGAATCTCAAAACTTAGCTCATTTCTTACATAACATTGCCTTCAAAATTTCTCATGTAAAGACAGTATCTCTGTGGATAAATTCTTGTGTAGCTTCTAGTCCCAAAGGTCACACCTTGTTCCTTGAGTCATTGATGTTTAACTGGCTCTGAAATACCAGATTATCAAAAGTGCCATCTAGATTTTTGATATCACAAGGTCAGAACCTCCAATTTCCTTCACCTACAAAAAAAGAAATAAAAAGAAAAGAAGTAAAGATCTAAACAAACTTAAGAGGACATTTTATACATGTAAATATGTAAGCATCTGCAAAGTCACATGGACAAAGACTGAAGTTCTTTCACAAGCCAAATGGCCTCTGATGGGAGAAGTCCCCAAAGGGTTTTTTTCCCCTTTTAACACTGTCTCTCAGTAACTGCATGAGCAGAAGAATCACCTAATAAGACAAAAGTGGGAAAAAGACCCATATGTGCAAAAATGTTTGTGGCAGATCTTTTTATAGTGGCAACAAACTGGAAATCCAGTGGGTGCCCATCAATTGGAGAATAGCTGAATACGTTGTGGTATATGAATGTAATGGGGTGTTATTGTTCCATAAGAAATGATGAGCAAGCTGATTTCAGAAAAGTCTGGAAAGACATGAACTGAAGCTAAGTGAAGGGAGTAAAACCAAGAGAACACTGTTCATAGCAACAACATTATATGATAATCAACTCTGATAGAAGTGGCTCTAGATGATTCAGGCCAATTCCTTTTTTTTTTTTTTTTTAATTAAAGCTTTTTATTTGCGAAACATATGCATGGGTAATTTTTCAACATTGACCCTTGCAAAGTTTTCTGTTACAAATTTCCCCTCCTAGTACCCACCCCCTGCACTAGATGGCAGGAAGTCCAATACATGTTAATTATGTTAAAATACTTGACAAATTGATTATGTGTATACAAATTTATACAGTTATCTTGCTGTACAAGAAAAAATGGATCTACAAGAAAAAACAAATCTGAGAAGGAAAACATAATGCAAGCAAACATCAATAGAGAGTATGAAAATGCTATGTTGTGGTCCAGACTCAGCTCCCACAGGCCTCTCCCTGGGTGTATATGGCTTTCTTCATCACTGAACAACTGGAACTGATTTGAATCATCTTATTGTTGAAGAGAGTCACGTCCATAAGAAATGATCATCATATAGTCTTGTTGCCGTGTATATTGATCTCCTGGTTCTGCTCATTTCACTTAGGATGAGTTCATGCAAGTCTCTCCAGGCCTCTCTGATATCATGATTCAGGCCAATTCCAATAGACTTGGGATAGAGAATGTCAATTACATCCATAGAGAGAACTATGGAGATTGAATAGGGATCAAAACATAGTATTTTCACCTTTTTTTTTTTTCTTTCTCATTTTTCCCCCCTTTTTGGTCTAATTTTTCTTGCTCAACATGAGAAATATGAAAATATGTTTAAAAGGATTGCACATATTTAACCTATATCAGATTGCTTGTTGTCTTGGAGAGGAGAAAGGTTAAAAGAGGGAGGGAGAAAAGCTTAAAACACAAAGCTTGACAAAAATGAATGTTGAAAACTCTCTTTACATGTATTTGGGAAAATAAAATACCATTTTAAAAGATAAGACAAAAGTAGAAGAGCTGAAGTTGGAAGGATATTTTAAATGTCTCTTTGAAACTCAGACCCCCATTACATTGGAACCATAAAATTAAGAACTGGAAAGGTCCTTAGAGGTCATTTAGCCCACCCCTGTCCCTTTAAGAGTGAGACAAATAAGTATGAAGATTCTTGCCCAAAATTAAGGTGGAGTTGGGATTCAAAGTGAAGTTTTCTGAATCCAGGGATACTATATTGGTTTTCAATAGGTGTTTGTGATCTTACATCTATATTTCCCTGAGGAATGCAATCTTGTTGACTGGATAACAATAATCCAGTCAGTATTTACTGAATCCCTCTGGCCCCAGCTCAGGTCTCAGTTCAGAGCAGCATCATTCAAATATTGAGTCCTGGACCAGGGGTCACAAAACCTGGATTTTCCTTCTGGTTTTGCCTTCTGATTTCCTCTTTGATTTTGCTCAATCCCTCACCTTAGACCCTATCGCCTTATCTATAAATTAGGGGTAATATGACCTGCATTATCTCTCTTATAAGGCTATTGTGCTGATCACTGAAGAAAAAAAAATCCTATGAAAAAAATACATTCAATTCCATGGAATTTAATAAACATGCTTAATAAAAAGCATTCACTATGGGCTAGGCTCTGGATATACAAAAATAAAAACAAAACAGCTCCTTCTCTAAAGAAGGTTATGCAAACATGGGTCATTATCATCCATCCATCCATTCATTTATTCAATAAACATTTCACTGAATTGGATGGAATGTCAGAGCTGGAAGGGAAAATACAGTCTAATCTCATCATGTTTTCACTTTGCAAATGAGGTCAAGAAGAGAGAAAGGCATTTAATGTTCAAGGTTCTGAAGCTGGTCAGTGACAGAGCTGGGGTTAGAAAACTAGGTTTCCTCACCAAGTCCATAGCTATTTGCAAGGCTGGGTCATACCTTGGAAGAATCTGAAATCAAGTTCCAGTTCCTGCCCTCAGGTAGCTGCCAATTTAGTAGACAGAAGATAGAAAATCCAGCAATTCTAAGGTTTGACCTATAAGCAGCCCATGCCCGATTCCCTGGGATAGCACTGGGGAAAGGTTTCATTCATTACCCTGTCTAGTTAATCTTTCCTTCCGTCCTTGCCAGCCTATGTCTATGTATCACAGATTCCAAATTAGTAGGATTTGAGTTAGAGAAGCCCTTGGCAACATGGAGGTCAGGGTGAGGCTGCTAATACCACTGGGGAGTAAAAGCTGACTGCTTACCCTCTGTCTCCACTCCGGACATTTAACTTTCAATCCAGGCTAAGTGTGGCCAAACAGGCCTGTCTCCAGGGTGTCCAAAGGGCAAGAAAAGAAAAGAAGACAGTCCTTAATGGCCTTAGTCAGGACTTCCTGGCCTGAGATGACCCAAGGTCCTTTCCATCTAAGAGAGAAGAGAGGAGCACATAGAGAAGGGAGAAGAGAGAGAGAAAGGAGAGGAAGGGACAGCAGGAGACAGACAGGAGAGTAGGGAGGGAAAAAGATAAGTGGGAAGAGGAGAAAAGAGGAGATGAAGGGGAGGGGGAGGAGGGAAAAAGCAAGAGGTAAGAGGAGAGCACCCTGAGTTCTAGACCAGAAGGCAGTTCTCTTCTGGGTGCAGCCTCCTGGCTGAATGAGGAAAGGCTGATATTCCTAAAATTGCTGATGCTAGAAGTGGGGAGCAGTGAGGGAAGGGCTTGCAGTGCAGAGGCGGGAGGGACAGAGTGGAAGCACCTTTGCTTTTAGAGTCCGGATCTTCCAGGTCAATTTGGTGGCTGCTTCAAGTTTTGGGAGGGAGATGTCACCTGAGGAGAATGGGAGGGGATGGGACTGGGAAGCCAGGCTCTGACTTGGGGGGGCAGAAGGGGAAGCAGAGCCTGGCAGAGAATCAGTAGCATCCCTGGCTTCATAATCTTATCCCCTCCCTGCTCCTAGAATCCCCAATGTCCCCCCTCGGGTTCCTGTCCCGGCTTCTCCCCACCCCCATCTCCGTCACCAAATGCTGAAGCAAGGACATCCAGAATGCTCAGAAGAGAGGCTGGTTTCGGGCACAATTCTGTGACTAGGGCATTTCAAAGTCAGGCTGGGGCCGGGAAATAAAGAGGAGGAACTAGTGGCTCCCCCCATGACCAGAATAGATCAGCAGCAGTGGCAAATTGGGTCAGGCTGGTCCCTCCTGGCCAGCCACCTGCCTAGTGAGAGGAAGGAGGCTTTTTTCCCCAACAATGTCCTTTTAAAGAAGGGGATGGGGGAGGGGAAGCAAGGGCATATTTTTAGAGAAAGAAAAGCAGCTGGGAAAGGAGTTTGAAACAGAAAGTTATTTTAAAACAAAGGCAGTGCCTCTGCAGCCTTAGGGGTTGGGCAAGTTGTCTCTGAGGTCCTGCACAGCTTTTCCAATCTGTGGAGAGGCTTCCCACTCCCTCATTTTACAGATGAAGAATCTGAGTCCCAGAAAGAGGGAAATCAATCAGTTAACAAGCATTTATTAAATGCCTGCTATTTGCCAGGTTCTGGGGAATAAAAAGACAAAATGAAATTGTCCCTGGCCTTAAGAAGCTTATATTTTATGAAAAATAACAATCTCTATCACTATTAGGTAGAGAATGCCAGTATGGAGGTGCGGGGGGGTGACACATGAGATTGCATTGGTGTAGGGAACTCCCAGCAAGCAAAATCCTTCCCTAACACAGACTGGCCAGTGTTCTGCAACTTCCAGCCTGTGTTAACCGAGGTGGGGTTTGAACCCCGTTCTTCTGCTTTCAATCTCAGCAATCTCACTTGTAATTAGCAGCCACAGTCCCTGCTAGCTCAGACAGTCAATGAATGGTCTAGCCTCTCCCATCACACTGGAACACAGGCTTCTTCTCCAGCCTGACTGGAGGGACCACCCTTGAGACCAACCAGAGACTAGAATTGACAAGGGATGTCTAAACATGCCCCTAATGAAAGACTTGGCTAGGAGTTTTTCTCCAGTTTGCTGGGGCTCAGATGATGTCACTTACCTCAGCCTGCCTCTTTCTGTGTTTGATTGCTATATTTGGTTGTCCTATGAGTGTTTATGGTCGGCTTGGAATGTCAGAGCCCGGGGGCAAAGGAGCCTGTCTAAGTTAGTCCCTAGGGTTGCTATATACAGGTGCCAGCTTCCTGGCACGGCTGGAGAGGCTTAGGATCTTAAACATTGAGCTGAGAGGTGGCTCATTTAATCCAGCCTGCTTCCTCCCCTGTTTACAGATGAGGAAAGTGAGATCCATCAGTTAAGTCCCAAGGCTAGGTAGCCACTCTGGGGGATACATCATAGTAGGTTTTCATTTTGGATCTGTGTTAAACTAGAAAGCGGGAGCCCTGGATGCAGTGAGAGAGCTTAGTTTTCTATAAATTAAGGTCCTTCTCAGATCTCAGTTTATCTGAGCTTAGGTACGAATTAAGTCAAAAGATAACCTAGTGGAGAAGAGAGTGAGGTTTGTAGCTTTGTACAGCCCTGCCTCATTTAAATTTAATTCACATGCAAGTCAAGACATCTCTCTCCTGAATTTATTGGTGCTCCTCAAAGAATGAACAACAAGATTAGAAAGCTGATGAGATATTTCAAGTGTTAAATTCTATAATTCTATAGGAGTAGGTTCTTTTCCCTTCCTCACCCTGGCCAGATGGAATCTAGACTATGGGGAGCCTGACACAGCAATAAGTACTTCTGAGTTTTCTTCTTCATCAGCCTTCCTATTGGTCCTCTTCCCCTTCCTCCTTGCTTAGATTTTTTTTGCTGAGGCAATTGGGGTTAAGTGACTTGCCCAGGGTCACACAGTTAGGGAATGTTAAGTGTGTGAGATCAGATTTGAACTCAGGTCATTCTGACTTCAGGGCTGGTGCTCTATCCACTGCGCCACCTAGCTGCCACCTAGATGCCCACTTACTTAGATATTAATCTACTACCATCCCTACTTCTATGGAAAGGAACCCAGAATCCATATTCCATTTGGACTTCAGACCCACCCTGCCCTTCCCAATGGTGACCCCCCAACCCCATTCTCTTCCCCAAATCTCCCCTACAGATAAGCCACAGCTACTCTAATCACTTTGCTTGGATGAGCAGGAAGTTATCAACTATAATCCTGGCAAGATGGAGGACCACCTGGTCTCACCATTTGCCTTGTTACTTAGGCCCCACATCCCATCCTCTGGGTCCTGTGCTCTATCTCACTCATATACCCTCCTTACCCACAGGTACTGCCATCTAACCTTGCAGTGTATTTTAAGTGGGCCTTGGTATTTACCCTACAGCTTAACCCTCCTTCTATGTACTATTTTCCTCCAGTTAGAGCATGAATTCTTTGAGGGAAGAGTCTGTCTTGATTTTGTATTTGTCTACCTAGAGTAAGTACCTTTTTCATTCATTCATTCTGTTATGACTTTGATTGTACAAAATTACTTATTTAATCAAGATTATATACTGATACCTGTGCATAGGTAGGAAAGCTAGGATTTTACCATACCACACTGCTTTTTTTTTTTTTTAGAAACAATTGGAATTAAGTAGCCAGGGTCACTCATCTAAGGTCAAATTTGAACTCAAGTCCTCTTACCTTCAGTGCTCTATCCACTGAGCTACCTTGATATCCCTTTCATTGCTCTTCAGTTGTTAAGGAAACAGCACTGAACTTGGAGTTCAAAGACCTTGATTCCAAAATTTGATTGTGTGACCTTGTTCTATCAGATAGCCTATCTGAGCCTCAATATCCCCTGATATAAAATCTGATATTTTAAAAGAACTGCCTTTTTATCTTTTTAAAAAAAATTTTTTTATTTTATGCATGTTTTTCAATAACTCTTTGGACATGGAGAAAGAGAGACTATGTGGTTTAGTAGCTAGAGAGCCAGCTTAAAATCAAGAAAGACCTCGAACTCCTTAAGACTAAATTATAGAAAAGATGCTAACCTATATGGGTAGAAAATTTCCTTACCTGAGAGTTCCCATATTAGTGAAATTATTAGTCAGTAATACCTGCATTTTCAACTTCCCTGCATTCGGGCTGGTTTGTTTTGGCTAAACCTATGATTTTATTTTCGTATGGAACTCCTGATAAGGAAACTTTCTCTACTTACAGATCAGCTCCTTTCTTCAGTCTATAGAGCATGACCCTGCTTTCTGAGAGGTTATAGGACTTGTCCAGGATCATATAGCCATTGTGTGCCAGACTAATAAATTCATAAGAAAGATATCTTTCTGACTTTCAGGTAGTTTGTCTATCCACTAAACCAAGATGGGCGATTGCTGGGGTCAAATAAGATAATGGATGAAAGCCTCTTATAGACCATAAAGTGCTACTCCATTGCTTGGTTATTGTCCTTCTGGAAGACGACTAAAATGGCATCACTATATTAGAGTCCAGTTTCAGTGGGTCTAACTGTGGCTGATCACAGTCCCTATGAACATTTGGGATAGACTTTCTAGCTTTGCACATCTTGAGTTTCTTCTGATTTCTAATTCAATTCTGCTTTGCTCAACGAGCATAGCACCTTCTCTGATGAGGACACACCATGCTGAAGAGGAGGGATCTGGACAAGGGAGATGTTAGGATAGTTAGGATCATAGATTTAGAGCTAAAAGGTCTTTTGAGTACAACTCTTTCATTGGCTGGAAGATGAAATCTAGAAAGGACACATAACTTGCCCAGTGTCATGTAAGTAATAAGTATCCGAAGCAGAATTTGGAACCAGGACCCTTTCAGCATGTTGAGAAACAATTGGGAAAAGATCTTCAGCATTGATTTTGGTGGGTGAAAGAAACCAATGTCCTAATTATATAGTTCTTATAGTCTGGGTTTGGGAAATAATCCATTCCTGCCATAGGAAAACAATAACTGAGGCATTCCTGCTAGCACTTTATATGGGTAAGTTTGTAGTTTTAACTTACAAAAGCTTCAGTACTCCTCAAAAGAGCCGTTACAAAAAAATGCATTGAATGTATCATCCAAGCTTAAGTAATAGATAGGTTTACTTCAAAACCAGATTTAAATCATTTATCTTCTAGACAAAAAAAAAATCTCCATCAAAATGACAAATATAGTATTTTCAGCACAGTAATAAAAGATGACTATATACATTAAGCTGTAACATAAAATAGGTACCTAAAATGCAGCCCTTTTATCACTAAATTTTAACTTCTACCAACCACCATTTAATCTAATCTTGGGTTTATCCCTAGATTTGATTAGGAAGTTTTGTTTCAAACTTGCCCTCTCTTAATTTTATAGTCATGGGTCCTGTGGTCTGTGGTTTTCCCTTGAACTTCAGATTTTTGACATCAAAAAGGCCTCTGGGCTTTCCTGCCAACATGCTTATATTCTCTT
>JAJPUD010020153.1:531-25233 GCA_023553655.1 Myrmecobius fasciatus
ATATTAAGTTAAAAAGTTTTTGTACAAACAAAATCAATGCAGACAAGCTTAGGAGGGAAGCAATAAATTGGGAAATCATCTTTACATTTAAGGGTTCTGATAAAGGTCTCATCTCTAAAATATATAGAGAATTGTCTCATATTTATAAAAATTCAAGCCATTCTCCAATCAATAAATGCTCAAAGGATTTGAATAGACAATTTTCAGAGGATGAAATTAAAACTATTTTTAGTGATATGAAAAGGTGCTCCAAATCACTATTGATCAGAGAAATGCAAATCAAGATATCCCTGAGGTACCACTTCACACCTGTCAGATTGGCTAAAATGACAGGAAAAGTTAATGATTAATGTTGGAGGGGATGTGGGAGGGCTGGGACACTGATGCATTGTTGGTGGAGCTGTGAACGAATACAGCCATTCTGGAGAACAATTTGGAGCTATGCTCAAAAAGTTATCAAAATGTGCATACTCTTTGACCTAGCAGCATTTCTATTGGGCTTATATCCCAAAGAAATCATAAAAGAAGGAAAAGGCCCCACATGTGCAAGAATGTTTCTGGCAGCCCTTTTTGTAGTGGCCAGAAACTGGAAATTGAATAGATGCCATTCAATTTGAGAATGGCTGAATAAATTATTGTATATGAATGTTATGGAATATTATTGTTCTGTAAGAAATGACCAGCAAGATGATTTCAGAGAGGCCTGGAGAGACTTACATGAACTGATGCTGAGTGAAATGAGCAGAACCAGGAGATCATTATACACGGCAACAACAGTACTATATGACGATCAATTCTGATGGACGTGGCTCTCTTCAACAATGAAATGTTTCAAACCACCTCCAATTGTTCACTGAAGAAAGCCATATACACCCAGAGAGAGGGATGTGAAATGTGGACCATAACATAACATTCTCATACTCCTTGATTGATGTTTGCTTACATTGTGTTTCCTTTATCTGATATATCGTTTGTGTAGATAAGATTTTTCTTGCACAACAATGATAAGTTTGGAAATATGTATACATATATTCGATTTGCCAATATTTTAACATAATTAACATGTAGTGGATATCCTGCCATCTAGGGGAGGGGTGGGGAGTTGGGGGGAAAAATTTGTAACGGAAAGCTATGTAAGGGTTATTGTTGAATTACCCACACATATGTTATGCAAATAAAATTAAAAAAAAAAAAGAATTAATATACAACTTCAGCAAAGTTGCAGGATACAGAATAAATCCACATAAATCATCAGCATTTTTATACATCACCAACAAAATGCAACAGCAAGAGATGCAAAGAGAAATTCCATTCAAAATAACTATCGATAGTATAAAATATTTGGGAATATATCTGCCAAAGGAAAGTCAGGATCTATATGAGCAAAAGTACAAAACACTCTCCACACAAATAAAGTCAGATCTAAACAATTGGAAAAACATCAAGTGCTCTTGGATAGGTCGAATGAATATAATAAAGATGGCAATACTACCTAAACTAATCCATTTATTTAGTGCTATACCAATCAAACTCCCAAGAAATTATTTAACTGACCTAGAAAAAATAACAACAAAATTCATCTGGAAAAACAAAAGGTCAAGAATTTCAAGGGAATTAATGAAAAAAAATGCAAATGAGGGTGGCCTAGCTGCACCAGATCTAAAACTATATTATAAAGCAGTGGGCACCAAAACCATTTGGTACTGGATAAGAAATAGAGCAGTGGATCAGTGGAATGGGTTAGGTTCACAGGACAAAATTCTCAAAGACAATAGTAATCTAGTGTTTGATAAACCAAAAGACCCCAGTTCTGGAGAGAAAAACTCACTATTTGACAAAAACTGCTGGAATAATTGGAAACTAGTATGGAAGATATTAGGCATTGTCCCACACCTAACACCATATACCAAGATAAGGTCAAAATGGATTCATGATCTAGGCATAAAGAATGATATTATAAACAAATTAGAACAATGTAGGATGGTGTACCTCTCAGACCTGTGGAGGGGGAAGGAATTTGTGACCAAAGAACTAGAGGTCATCATTAATCACCAAATAGATAAGTTTTACTATATCAAGTTAAAAAGTTTTGTACAAACAAAATGAATGAAGACAAGATTAGAAGGGTAGCAGTAAACTGGTTAAATATTTTTACATTTAAAGGTTCTGATAAAGACCTCATTTCTAAAATATATAGAGAATTGACTCAAATATATAAGAATTCAAGACATTCTCCAATTGATAAATGGTCAAAACATATGAACAATTTTCAGACGAAATTGAAACTATTTCTGGTCATATGAAAAGGTGCTCCAAATCACTACTGACCAGAGAAATGCAAATTAAGACAACTCTGAGATACCACTACACACCTGTCAGATTGGCTAAAATGACAGGAAATGATAATGATAACTGTTGGAGGGGATGTGGGAAAACTGGGACACTAATACATTGTTGATGGAACTGTGAACGGATCCAACCATTCTGGAGAACAATTTGGAACTACACCCAAAAAGTTATTAAATTGTGCATACCATTTGATCCAGCAATGTTTCTATTGGGCTTATGTCCCAAAGAGATTTTAAAGGAGGGAAAGGCACCCACATGTGCAAAAATGTTTGTGGCAGCCCTTTTTGTAGTGGCAAGAAACGGGAAATTGAAAGGATGCCCATCAATTGGAGAATGGCTGAAAAAATTATATATGATTGTTATGAAATATTATTGTTGTGTAAGAAACGACCAGCAGGACGATTTCAGAGAGGATTGGAGAGACTTGCATGAACTGATGCTGAGTGAAATCAGCAGAACCAGGAGAACATTATACATAGCAATAAGACTATACGTTGATCAATTCTGATGGACATGGTTCTCTTCAACAATGATGTGATTCAAACCAGTTCCTATTGTTCAGCGATGAAGATAGTCATATACATCCAGAGAGAGGCCTGTGGGAACTGAGTGTGAACCACAACACAGCATTTTAATGCTTTCTGTGAATATTTCCCTGTATTTTGTTTTCCTTCTTAGGTTGTTTTTTTTTTTTCTTCTCTTTCTAGATCTGATGTTTCTTGTGCAGTAAGATAACTGTATAGATATGTATACATATATTGGATTTGTCATATAATTTATCATATTTAGCATGTATTAGATTACCTCTCATCTAGGGGTGGGGGTGGGGGGAAAGAGGGGAAAAGCTTGGGAAAAAAGTTTTTTGCAAAGGTCAATGTAGAAAAATCACTCATATGTTTTGTAAATAAAAAGCTTTTAATAAAAATAAAATCGAAGCAAAAAATTCTTACTTGCATCATGTCATTGCATGTTCACAAGGAGATGACCACACTAGTATTATAAGTATTATCATTCTTAGTCTAGATGATTAAATTTAGGCCCAGAAAAATTGAGTAATTGGTCCAAAACGATCCAGTTAGTATAGGTCTGAACCAAGATTTGTACTCATATGTTCTGATTCTAAACTCAGAGTCATTTCAACAAAAAAGAAATATTTTTCCCACATTTAAGATGAACAATTGCAGACCCAAACAGACTACATTTTTCCACTAAGGTCATAAAACATACTTCTGGTGAAGAAATATATAGAATTACTAATTGCTGATTATCTAATTATTTACCAGCCTTGCCTTCCTCTTTCTGTGTCATACTGTCTCATGAATATGTGATTCCCATTACTCAAGATTTTTTGGAACCTTTTATATGCTTAAGATATTAATGCACCCAGTTTTATAGCCACCTTCATAACTCTGTGGACCATATAAAACCCTGGTGTGTATTTCTCATAAAAATCCAGGACAATTTGTGAGGATTTTCTTGCTCAGCTGCTTTTGACAATACATTGCCTGCCTTCCTCCATGCACTGTGCGGCAGGTAATACATCTCTGAATTTTAACATATAATCTGCTTGCTTCAATTCCACTTTCTTCCCAATTCAACCATTTATTCTATGCTGAGAGCCCCTCCTGCAATAACACCAACTTGACTATTAACAGATCCCAAATGATCTATGAATGATTACAAGGACTGCTTTTCATTATGTTTGATATGTTACAATATTAGCTTCATCAACTGTCTTCATTAAACTGTGCCATTGGCCATGGTTTGCTAGCAATGGCACTCACAGAGGGGCTGCTCTCTCTATAATAAAGCCAGAGGATGGGAAGTCTGGTCATATCATTTCATGGATGACTGCTATGGAACTGTTGCATCTAATAGAGTATTGATCAAGGCAAGGGGAAAAATGATAAATTGTCAGGAAAAGTCCCAGGACTTCAAGCCAGCTAAGTAAGAGGCGTTACATTTCAGGTTTTTGTGAAGGACCAGACAATTCCTGAGAGATAATCACTTTAATTAAATCTGTTCAAATAGGAAATAATTGCTTATGTTCAGTTACTATGTAACACAGTTTCAAAGGAACAGAAGCTTCTGGGACATTACATTGATTATATGAAGTGTCATGCAATTACCAGAATGCTTTTTTCCTTTATTTTTTTTAATGAGACTATATATTTCTTACTTCTTCCTATTAGAGATATTCTAGATTACTTTCTAGTTTGTTCAAACTAGGTTAGGATTTAATCAAATCAGCATAAAATGAAAAAATCTAGTGTTCAGGATCCTTCATAATCTGGCCAACTGCTATCTTTCTATTTTTCTTACGCATATTCTTCCAATATACATTTTGATCCAGTGATACTGACCTCCCTGCTCCTTGAGCAAGATACTTTTCTCTCCTCATTTCAAGTATTTTCATTGATTTCTCCACTTCCTTAAAACTCTCAGAAAAAAATCCCATCTTCTACAACAAGTCTTTTATTATTTATGGCACCCTTTAATACTAGCACCTCTCCCTCAGGTATTTTTGTATATAGCTTATTTTTTATATAGTTATTTACATGTTGTTTCCCCTAAAAACTGTCACCTTCTTGAGATAGGGATTCATTTTCTCTTTTCTTTGTACATATGATAGTAAGCACTTAATAAAGGCTTGTTGACTTAGAAATAACTGTTCCTGCAAAAGCAAACTATTATCTCACTATTTATAAGCATTACATTTATTTTCCATTCCTGGAAGGCCAAGCCTCCATATAAAACATCCAGAGTCCTTATCTTCCTCCACGATTTAGTTTAGATGCCACCTCCTAGGTTAAGTGAAACCTTCCATATTTCCCCAATTAAAAGTATTCTTTCATTTTTCAAATATTCTTAGAAGTTTTTTTCCCTTAAAATTATTTACAATGTTCTACCTTTACACTCATCTGTCACAGTCTTTGTGTTAGTATGTTAGTAACTATATGTTAAAATATGTTAGTAACTATAGTTGTAAGAACCACACCCCAATTCCAGTAGACATATATTGCTTGCAGCACTTAATCTAATGATGTGACCATAGCAGGCACTTGATCAAATTTTTCTAGCATGGATATCCAAATATGGCATATGTTGACATTTGAGATGCATACATCCAAATGGGATGCTTAAGTGTATAGAGAAGACTCTAGGGAGAATTTTTTGTTTTTGGAATTTTGTCTGTCCCTCTACAAGAAAGGCTGTGATGTATGCCTTGAGAACAGAAATAGAAGGGACTATGAAGCAGGACTCTTTATTCTCTTCTATATTAGACATGAAGTATATCTATCTCAACCTACCTCATCAAAAATTGATAGACTAGAGAAGCAATTGGTTCATAACAACAACAACAATGCAAATCAAATCAAAACAAAATAAAATGATCAGTAAGGGAAGATATTTTAAGGTTACACCTTTGTCTTGGAAGCTTCATGTCAAAAATTGATTTTACACACACACACACACACACACACACACACACACACACTCGCACACATATCCCTAATCTAAAAGAGTAAATAATAAGTAAAACCTTTTATCAAGAAAGATATCAAACAGAAATGAGAAAAGTTATAACAATTAACATACACCAAAAAATAAATAAGAATGAATAAGCTACCTTTATGGGATCAAGATGATACCTCACTCAGCCATGGGAAGACCCTCAGTTTCACCAAAGGATAATTCCCAAAAGTGTCTAAGTAGGCAAAATGGAAATCATGGGTATGTTGAAAAGTCTACTTGTCTTCAAGAAAATCTTTTTTTCCTTCCTGGTTACTGTCCTCAAATATCTGGAATCATGAACAACTCAAATAAAAAGGTAAGAATCTCTTCTCCAAAACTCTTGCACTTCACGCACAAACACACACACACACACACACACACACACACACACACACACACACACAAGCAGTATCAAGTCAGCCTTCTCTCTACTACAAAACATTTCAGGTTTAGTCAGAAACCAAGCTTATGTCTAGAATGTTGTCAGTGATTGTCAAGTTTAGTCCCCCACTCCAGTCCTTACCATTTCTTGTCCTTTGATTCTGTTATCTCGGAGAAGACCTACAGCTAAGCAAAAAAGTAAGGATGTTCATTTTTACTGCTTCCTCCTTTGCTACTCACCTTTCCCACCCTTAGCTAATCCTCTCCTTCCTCCCTCTGTGCTTTGTTTTCTAATATTCCCCTCTGGAAAGCTAGATTGATTAGTAGGGAATTTGTTAAGTACTTAGTTCTGGCCAGCATCTTACAAAGGGCTGCAGACAAAAATATAAGCCCAAAGGGCAGTTTCTTACCTTAAAGAACTTCTATCATCATAGGGAAATGGTTCCTAAAGAGGAACCAGAGAGCAGCCAAATGGATAGGTGGTAAAGTTTGGTGTGTGGATCTGAGTAAAATGAGCATGGCAAGGTAACCTCATAGAACAGTGGTACAGGCTAGAGACTCAGCAGTAAGAAGACTAGATACAGGTGGGTGATATATCCAGGGCTGTGAAGAGAAATCCAGAGTCAGTAAAGTTGGAGTTGAAGTGAGCACTGATACCCATGGCTTTCCACTATCTAGTACCACTTAAATTATCTTCCCCATGCAACCATTTATGTTTTGGAATTCTCTCCATCTTTTACTGAATTTTCAAATGACTTGTTCTAGGCTTTATTGTCCCTAACACAAAATTATTGCATACAGTTCTGACTCTAGCCCACATTTCTCTCTCTTTACTTTGAGCTATCATTAGATTCCCAGGCAGGATTATACAATTTAATATCTAAAGTATTCTCTGGCTGTTTCCTCTGTGTTACATTGTGTTCCCTCAGCTAGATTGTAAATAACTTGGAGAAAAGGTTAGTGGTTATTTTTTTTTTTGCCACTGAGAGGGAGGCTGCTTTCTGCTTAGGACATGGGAGAACTTCTTTCCTTTCATAAAAGATTCTGCTCCTATGTGTAAAATTCAAAGAAGAGTATAATTGGGGCATGGGGAGATGAGATGGTCAAAGAGTCCATAGCCTTGGGGGTATACAAAATCTTTGTTGAGAACCCATGTGGATGCTTGGGAGACCCTGTTTCAAGGCATGTGTATTGAGGGACCTGGCTATTTGTAGGCAGCCTACAATTGTTTCCCCTCAGTGTGATAATCAAAAGCCTTTTAATTAACTGCAGAGTCAAAATAGAATTTGAATATAAAAAGCACCAATGTACCAAATCTTTTCCTTCCTGATGGTCATGGGGTTTGAGGGATTAAATGGAGTTCTGTTACTATGGAGTAGGCATCAGAAATAGTCACAGACTGCCACCTACATATATTCCAAAATGGAAGGAAGGGCCTACCATTTCAGTTTTTCATTATTTTGGAGCAGTGAAGCATTCAAGTGAGTTTCTATCAGACAGGTAGACTTCACACACTCCCAGGACATGACTCAGATAAGTCAAATTCCACAATTCCCCACTTCATTTCATTAAGAAAAAAAATTCCAATATATTGGTCTAATTGCCAATTTAGAGCGGTACTTTTTATAGAAGCAAGGAATTGGAAACAAAATAGATGCCATTCCATAAAGGAAATGGCTGAATAAACTATGATATATGAATATATTCCCTGTACGAAATGATGAAAATAAATAATCCAGAGGCACATCAAAAGATTTATATGAACTGATGTGACATAAAATAAGAGAAAACAGGCAAACTATTCAGTGATGACGAAAGAAAAATAAATCAAAGAACTAATGGAGTAACAAGTCCAAAATGAATCGTTTTACAATTCTAATGACCTAGGCTTATTCCTGAAGGACAAGACATGACAATTTACCCCCTCTTTTCTTCATAGAGACAAAGGATCACAGATATGGAACATTCCATAAAGTACTGAATTTGATTTCTATAGACAAATTTGCTACACTGATTTTTACCCTCCCTCCCCTCCTTTCTTCTTTTTCTCTTTCTTTCTCATAATGGTTTCTGGGCAGAGCATAGTAAAGAAATAAAGTAAAAAATGTATATGTGTGTGTATATACATATGCATGTATATATGTATATATAAATATGAATATAATGTACTCACATACATTATTATCAGACTTGACTAGAAGAGGAATATATTGCATGATATAGTAAGGAGCACCACATTGCTAAATGTATTCAAGCAAAGTTTGAACAAAAAAGTATTAAAGTAAAATTGATACCCATATTTCTGAGAAAACATAGAGAACATCTTCTCTACATTAATGTAAGAAGTTATACTATAGTCTTTTTTTTGTATCTTTGGAATACAGACCTAGTGGTAGTATTGTTGGATCAAAGGGAATAGAAAACCTTTGTGTACAATCAGGGCAGGTTACTTACTGCTGCTTAAAATGTTTTTGTGAAAAGACTGCAGCTTTAGGGATAAGTACTCACCATTCCACAAAACTGCTGGGAAAAGTGGAAACTAGTGTGGAAAAAATTAGGGCTTGACCCACACCTAACACCACATACCACATTAAGATCTAAATGGGTTCAGGATTTGGATATAAAGAGTGATATTATAAGCAAATTAGAGGAACGTGGTATAGTTTACCTCTCAGACCTGTGGAGATGGAATAAATTTATGTCCAAAGAAGAACTGGAAATCTTAATCGAACACCAGATAGATAATTTTGACTATGTTAAGTTAAAAAATTTTGTACAAACAAAACTAATGCAGACAAGATTAGGAGGGAAGCAATAAATTGGGAAATCATCTTTACTTTTAAGGGTTCTGATAAAGGCCTCGTTTCTAAAATATATGGAGAATTGTCCCACAATTATAAGAATTTATAAGACTTGTCTCACAAGAATAAGAATTATAAGAATGTCTCACATTCTCCAATCGATAAATGGTCAAAGGATATGAACAGACAATTTTCAGATGATGAATTTAAAATTATTTCTAGTCATATGAAAAGGTGCTCCAAATCACTATTGATCAGAGAAATGCAAATTAAGACAACCCTGAGGTACCACTACACACCTGTCAGAATGATAAGGACAAATGTTGGCGGGGATGTGGGAAAACTGTGACACTGATACATTGTTGGTGGAACTGTGAACAGATCCAACCATTCTCGAGAGCAATCTGGAACTATGCTCAAAAAGTTATCAAACTCTGCATACCCTTTGACCAAGCAGTGTTTCTATTGGGCTTATGTCCCAAAGAGATCTTAAAGGAAGGAAAGGGCTGCACATGTTCAAGAATGTTTGTGGCAGCCCTTTTTGTAGTGGCTAGAAACTGGAAACTGAATGGATGCCCGTCAACTAAGGAATGGCTGAACAAATTATGGTATATGAATGTTATGGAATATTATTGTTCTGTAAGAAACGACCAGCAGGATGATTTCAGAGAGGCCTGGGGAGAACTGATGCTGAGTGAAATGAGCAGAACCAGAAGATCATTATACACGGCAACAACAAGACTATATGACGATCAACTCTGATGGACATGGCTCTCTTCAACAATGAAAAGTTTCAAACCAGTTCCAATAGTTCAGTGAAGAAAGCCATTTACACCCAGAGAGAGGGATATGAAATGTGGACCACAATATAACATTTTCATGCTCTCGATTGATGTTTGCTTGCATTGTGTTTCCTTTCTCTGATTTTTTTCTTGTAGATATGATTTTTCTTGCACAACAATGATGTGTGGAAATATGTATACATATATTCGATTTATCAAGTATTTTAACATATTTAACATGTAGTGGATAGCCTGCCACCTGGGGGGAGGGAACTTGTAACAGAAAGCTTTGTAAGGGTCAGTGTTGAAGAATTACCCATTCATATGTTGTGCAAATAAAAAACTTTAATAAAAAATGTTTGTAGCGACCATATACATAATGAGATGCTTAATAAATATTTTTGACAATGGAAAAATGAAGTTATGCTATAAAATCTCTGAGGTTCGATCTAGGTCTCAGATTTTATTCCAAAATTCTATAATCCATACATTCATTCCAGTGCTTGTGTTCTTGATTTGGGATTATCTTCTATCACAAGAGGCTTATGAGTAGAATCAGTTTTTGCAATTAGTAAGTGGATTAAAACTCATTTTGTTGCAAAGGGTTTTTTCATTTGTGGGAGTAATGGCAATCATATTTTTTTAAACTTTACTTTTCAATTTATGGAATAAAATAAAAAATATTATTAAACATAGTATAATAAAAAATTGAGCATACATGAACCTGCAAATCTACTATGCACAACTTGCTATTCCTTTCAAAAATTCAATAAAATTGTTATGTACATTTCTTTTTTTTTCTTCCTTTCCCCCATCCTATATATGTAGAATAATACATTTTTAAATATTTTAAAAAAATATTTTTCTTACAGAGCTAGCTTCACCTAGATTTATCTAGGATCTTATTTTTCTAGAATAAATTTAAGGCCCTGGGAAGGGATATTTTTTACATACAAGTCAAAACTTATATCAGGAAATATAAATACAGTTTTGAGAAATCATTATTAAATTTTCTTGATGGTACTGAAAAAAATTTCATTTTTCCAACAACATAGCCAGAGCTAGTTTGATATCCTGACACAACTCTATCTTTAGATCAGCTGGATAGAAATGATACATCACCAAGCCTATCTAGGTGTACTCAGTCATCCATAAAGTCCACCCCTTAGTAGCTCAAGGATAAAGCAAATGAAAAATACTGGGTCTATAAGTGGTTAGAAATTGGATGAAGTTGCACTATTTCCTTGAATATGGATAGAAGATTTTAAAAAATCAAAAACAAAAATAAAACAATTCAATGTGAATTGCATGGAAATAATAGTAGGGGAAAAGGAAAAGGAACATTTTTGTGATAGAAAAATAAGGAAGAAAGGCTTCCAACCCTCTGAGAAAGTGACTCAAGTGAAATGAGATTCCAAGCAGTTATACCTTCCTGGCTTACTTGGGCCCAAAAAAGAATAGAAGAATCACATAAATTTGAGATGGGAATGACCTACAGGTTAGCCAGTCCATTTCTCAGCTAGTGCACAATTTTGCTCTATTCAGCTTTATAGTATACTGGCCAATCTGGTTTTAAATGTCAAATCATATAAGAAGACAAGCCAAAATTACCCTCATAAAGTATAATCACACCAAGCCATACAGCTTGTTGACAATGCACCATGGGTGGGATTCTGGTGTCCTTTTCTTATTGCTTAAGTGTTAAAGAGCTGAGAAATCTATAGGCAGTCTCTAAAAATGCATGCAGTCTTAGCTGAGCTATCAGTAAGATAGCCTTTTCCATTAAAGAGGTCTGACTGAATCAGAAGATTGAAGGAAGCCTCTTATTGAAGGTATAAGGAAACATTGATGAAAACTGATATTTCCCAAGTTTCAAGGATGGTAACTTTGGGAAAGGTGAGTCAATAGGTTTATAGGATTATCTGCTATTTCTGACAACAGTAAACAACTATTGATTAGTTGCTTAATATGGTCCTGGTACTGTGCACTGGGAATCCAAATAAAAGTAGAAAGAAATATAGTCCCTTCTCTCAAGGGGCTTAGATTAAAATGGGGGAAGACAATACATTTAAAAAAAAAGCTAAAATAGATGTGTGGAAGGAAGAGCATTTCCTCATATGTCTTTCCAAATTGTCTAGAAAGCTATTTAAAAATAGACCAAAAACTTTCCAAATTTTTTCTGCTTGTGGCTCATAACAATGAAATTCTTTATAAAATTTTTCAACGCCAGTCCTATTCTTATTATATAATGAACATCCTTCCCATCTGTAATTATACAATTTCTTCATTTTTACATTACCTTAGTGTTAATGATCTGATGCTTTCAAGAGAGCAGGAAAAACAGAAGGTGTCAAAACAACCTATGTAGCTTAACTTATGAATTTTTAACAGAATCTTTATTGTTTTCTATGCTAAAACCTCAGGCTGATTGTTGTGCAATCTGGCTAGAAAAGACTTCTTCAAGGACATATAAAGCACACATAAATAAGAAAAGTTACCCAACATGTAGGAAAGCTTCTCCACACTGCCTTACCTTGTCCTTTTGATCTCCTTCTGTTTAATACATTCAGCTCTCTCATAACACTACAAAAGAATTTAGGGATCACCAGCCCACAGGTCTTCCTCCTCTGAATTTTAACTATAGACTACAGGAAGTCTCAGCATGGGAAAAAGACTGTGATCGCCTTAGACTTATTGGCAACAGCTGTTGCTTTCCTGGTCTAAGTACTCCTTGCCCTACCTTCCTTGGGTATGCTAGTTGTTTAACTTGTTTAATCCTTTTCACTTGTGTTCAGCTCTTCCTGATCCCTTTTGTTGTTTCTTGGCAGATACTGGAGTAGTTTGCCATTTCATCCCCTACCTTATTTTTACATATAAGGAAAGCCAGGCAAATGGTGACCTACCCACCTGGATTTGAATTCAGGTCTTCTTGACCCCAGACCTGGTACTTTATCTAGTATGCCATCTAGGTAAATAGAATGGGATGTTCAATGAAGACTAGCATCTCTAGTGTGAGGACTTGCCTAGCCCTTTGCAGGACTGCTTATCCATCCATGTTGTCCACCTGACATTTACCTCTCATTAATGGTTCTAAGAAGTTATAGCACACAGAATAACATATAGCATATACCATAACAGATAAAACTTTCTAGTTAGATGGGCTAAACCACAAAGAGAATAACCAACCTCAAATCTGTCAGTGTACTAAGGGTTGTATAGCCCAAGCATGTGAAGACTTTCCTTAGTGGATAGGTGATGAGAACAATCTGGCACAACATTCATGAAAGTAGTTGAGACAGATGCTGTGAAATATCTTAGAGCTTGGCTAGACACCAAAAAATGCCAAGGTCACCCATTGTATCCTGAGTATTCAACAATTGTCTTTGACTTTTATCCCTGGAAGAGAGATTGAGGCTGAAAATCTTGTGCAATTCCCTCAAGACATCAGTGGTCCTCTTCAAAAATGAAGGATAAACAACAGCAACAGATTCTGCCAATCTTGCCTCTCCATTTAGAGGAAACTCCATCTCAGGGAAATAAAATGACATTTCAAAAGTTACATTCGTCAAGTGGCTAAAACTCCAAGTTCAAAAATCTTTCAAATACCATCCCATTTTCTCTCAAAGCAATATCTTACAAATTATGTTTCCTCTTTCCCACCAAATTGTAACCAGTACAGAAGCATGATTATCTCTTTTTGTCCCTAGTCGCTTGAAAAGTCACCCAGTAGATGAGAAGATCTATTGCAACTGAAGCTTTTTCAGTAATGTCTCTGTAGCATCCCTAAGATTCTATCTACAATTCAGTTAGAATTCAATGAAGAATTCAATTCTTCATTTAATAAGAAAAAAAAACTGCTGCTTAATCAACTAATTATGTGTTTCTGAACTACTTGGTTTGACAAAATCTTAATGGCTGGGTCAGTATTAGGGAATCAACTGAATAATAAAAAAGCAAAAATATGGCAAATTTACATAATTTCACACTTAGAAAGTGTTTGTATGTGTATAGGAATCACACAATATCTCAAAGCAGTGGTCATCTACCTTTTATTTTAAGGCATCTAGGAAGAGGAATCCACTATCTGTCTAGGCAGGTCATTCAGTTGGAGAACCCTCAGTGCTAGGAAGCCCCTCTTGATGATGTGGTTGATGTAGCACCAAATGTTGTTCTTTAGGCACCAAATACTGTGCTTTAGGAGAAGCACCAAAAATTGGGGTCTGGTCATGTGAAGAATTCAAAATGACCATTTTCTTTGGGAAAAGGTAGGTTTATTTAGGGAAAGAAGTTACAAACAAAATGAAGGGATAGAATAGACACCAGGAGTAGTAATGAAATAGAGTGGGACAGCATAGACCAGACAAGTTCCTCAGTGGAACTAACAATTACCCAGTAGAAAGGGAGCAACCCATGAGATTGGGGTATGTCCTTAGCTGGCAGGCTAAATCCTGAAAGGGACTTAGCATCCTAAAAGAGTTAGCCATTAGAAGAAGCATAGTGGAATTAAAGGAGATACAATGTGGCATGGGGGAGGATAAGGAAAAGATACCACAAAGCAGATTGATCCAAAGAAGGGCAGTGGCCATGGGATGGGCCACAAATAAATTTATAGGGAAAATTCAATCTCAGAGACTTGATATAACTTAGATTTCTGACTGAATGACCTCCACGATCACGGAACTAAGTTGATCTCAATTATCAAAGTCTTCTTCCTACCTGCCTCAGGGAATAACTTTTATCATGTCTTCAATTTCTCTCTGCCCAATAGACCCACCATTCAAGACCTCTTCACTAATCCAAGTCATTGTCTATGTGTCTTCCCCCTTTTACTCCTGACCAGGATCACTTCTGAGCTTGTTACAAAGAACCAATAGAGGTAGGATTCTGGGAACATGGTCCATGGTCAGTAAATTTCAAGCTCTCCAAATTTCCCCCCATAAACAGAATAAATGTTTGCCTCAGAACAAACATAAACTGGTAAAACACAAATCTACTTTGGGCAGCACAGAAACAAAATGAGGAGCCCTCAGACTAGCTTCAGCAAGAACCACACAAACTATTATCTCCCAGACAGCTTGGGCAGTTGGGGTCTAAGTTCTAGCAGACTGAGGGAATCTCAGCTGATCCCAGCCAGGCTTGGCTGAGTTGCTGAGACTAGACCCTAGGCAGGAAGGAACCAGCACATCCAGTGAGTGCAGAGGCAATGAGGCAGGAATGATTCTGACTGCCAGTACTTGAAGGAGTGGGGCTCTTGGCTTGAAAATCTAAGTCAAAGAGAGCAGAAGAGAAGCCAGAGGCACCAGCCCCCACCCCATGATTAGAAGTGCTGAAACTAATATTTCACATTAAAAATAAAAGAAAACAAAAACACCAAAAACATCAAAGAACCAACATAGAAACTTAATATGGGAATAGGGACGATTGGAGTTCATCTTCAGAGGAAAACATTGAAGTAAAAAAAAAGCTTCTTTACCCCAAAGAGTAACATTAAATAACTCCCTGCCCAAAGAGAACTTATAAAAGAATTCAAAAAAGACTTTAAAAATCAAATGAGAGATATTGAGGAAAAACTAAAAATAAACTAAAAATAAAAGCCATTTAAGAAAAACAAGAGGGTTATGAAAAAAATGTTGACTAACTAAAAAAGGAGATAAAGAGTCTTAAAGAAGAAAATAATTTTTTGAAAATTACAATTGGACAAAGGGAATCAGTAAAGATATGAGACCAAGAAATAACAAAACAAAATTTAGAAAATGAGAAATAGCATATGAAACATAAGAAAAACAAGAGGTCTAGAGAACAGATCAAGAAAAGAAAATATAAGAATAATTCGACTACTTGAAAACAGTGACCAAAAAAAAGAACCTTGACACAATAATGCAAGAAAAAAAAAATCCAAGAAAATTGTGCTGGAGTGATAGAACATGAGGGGAAAGTAGAAATAGAAAACAATCCACTGATCACCACCTCAAATAAATTCTCTGTGAAAAACACTTAGGAATATTTTTGCCAAATTTCAAAAACCACAGATCAAAGAAAAAAATTTTTGAGAAACAAGGAAAAAAATTCAAACATGCTGGAACTACAATTAGAATTGTAACAGTATCCACAATAAAAGATCACAGTTTCTGGAATCACATATATAAGCAATCAAAAAAAATAGGCCTGCAACCAAAAATATCATACCCAGCAAAATTATCCATAATGTTGAATGAAAAAAAGACACAACCAACTTGCAGACATTCAGCATTTTGTCTCAGCCAAACCCAAACTCAATAGAAAATTTAACATGTAAGAGATAATCTATTTGTGTACTTATATTATCATATATGCTTTTTTGAAATGTAAATTAATTTTTATATATTTTTTATTCTCTCTGATGTTCTGCTGGGCACCTGACAATGCTTTGGTTTTTATTTTCCTTTTCTTTCTTTTTCAATTCATTTTTTCTCATTTTCTATTTAATTCAACTTAAAAAATGAACCAAGAGAAGCTCATCTATCATGGACATTGCCTTATAGGGATAATAATATACCTTTTGGGAAACAAGAAAAATCAGTTGAATCTCAATTCTCTAAAATATTCCTCTAAATACTTGAAAATCTTTATCTTGACTCTCCTACTTGTACTCTTTTCTCTATGAACTATTTCCACATCCTTCATTAACTGAACAATTTTGTCACAATTTCCAGTCCTCTCAGCAGCCTAGATTCTCTCCTTTGGACATACACTAAAGTATTAATTGATAACTTTCCTAAAATGAGGTTCCCTAAATATTATGCTAATCATATTTCAGTGTAATTGGCTTCTTTTTTAACTGCATGTATCTTTATGCAATAAAAATAGGGAAAGAACATATATAGACTTCATCAGATTGCCAAAGAGGATATATGAAAAGTTAAGAATCCCCACACCAAATATTCTAATTAAATGTTATACTTTGCCTTATTCAGATAATATGGTGAATAACTTATTAAGTAGATATACTGAACAAAGTGCAGCAGTAATATGACAATTAACTATAACACCTACTATTCATAATTGTTGTGAAAATCAGATGAGGAAACATTTGTAAAATAATTAACACACTTTGCTATATAAATACTAGCTATTATTATTGTTGTTTTTGTTGTTCTCATTGTCCCTGAACTAAATTTATACATTCACAATTTTAATTGGATGGGGTCAATTGAATTAAAATCTGTAAATAACCATTAGAATTTTCCACAAAACTGATTCTGGGAGACTCCTGAGGTTATAGAGCCCACAAGCTACAGATATATAAATTGATATGAGGCTCAGTAAGTTCTTAATGGTACTTGTCTAAAATGAGGCAATCAAACATGAACTGAATAGGGCAGATGTGCCCTGTTGAGAGGACAGTATAATGGGGTGGGAGGAAGGGAGAAAATATTTATTAAGAACCTAACTGCAGATGCTGTTCTAAGTGCTTTGCAAATATTATCTTTTACCACCTCACACATACCTGATTGGCTAACATAATAGAAAGCAAAAATGAGAAATAGAAGAGGATATGTGCAAAAATTGACAAACACATGTTGATGAGCTAGGTCAATCATCTTGAAAAATGCTTTGGAACTATGCCCCCAAGGTCTATAAAACTTCATTCCCTTTTACTCAGCAATATCAATTCTAGGTTTTTATCTCAAAGTGATCAAAGCAAATGGAAAATGATCTATTGATACAAAGTATTTATAGCATCTCTTTTTGTGTAAACAAAGAATTGGAAATTGAAAGTATGCCCATCAATTAGGGAATGACTGAACAAATTATAACATATAAATGTGATAGAATACTACTGTGATATAAGAAGGGATGACCACAAAGATTTCAGAAAAAGTTGGGAAGATTTATATGAAATGATGCAAAGTAAATTGAGCAGAATCAAAGAACAATGTAAAATGTATTGAAAAAAATTTAATATCTTTTTATATAGCAGGAGTATGTGATCTCATATTTTGCCCTTGTTTACAGAACCTTAGACTGAATTTGCTTTTTTCTTTGTTTATTTCATTTTATGGTGACTATTTATTCCTCTGACCCATATTGACCTTGGTATCCTAATAAACTCAGATCTCTTTTCACCTGAACTTGTGTACAGATATGCATGTATTTTCCTGCAACCTTGAAAAGAAAAAAAATGCATGACTTATTTTGATCTCATGTTAAAATAATATACTTTTAGGAAAAGTTGATATCCCTTAAGGTAAATTTAATGAAATGTAGCAAACCTAAGAGTTTTTGGTGATTCCACATAAAATGGGGAGGAGTCCCAAGAATGGAAAAGAAAGAAAACCAGTATCTTTATGTATATAGTATAAAGTATGAAAGCACTTCTAGAAAAAGGAAGGAACTGGTAAGCTTGAAACATCTTCCTCCCATTTCTTATTAATTATTAATTATTATATATTAATATTATATGTATTGATTATATATAATCATATATTAATAATTAATTAATATATGTGTAAATAATTAAAAAAACTAAAGACTAAGTAAAGTACCCATTTCTAGTTAGTAATAAATGCAGTTCTTCAGTACCCCAAGTAATGTGTCAATTGTCTGAACACTTAGATGGATGCTCTGAAGCCTCTGGGATAACTGCCAAATAAAAAATCACATTTGTGTCTAAAATAAACACTCTCTGTATTTGCCAATCATTAAACTTAAGCAATTGCTGATAATCAGCGTTTATCTAGGTAAAAGCCTAATGTTCAAGGTAAGTAATTAATAAATACTAATTAATCAATTGATTATATCTGCCAAAGTGTTGTAACTTTTTCCTAAGGGGAAAAAAGAGTAAATTCCCTGTGAGTCTTAGCTAAGTAGGGGATCTCTAGTGCTTTAATGCTAACACAGACTGATGGACCAGTCGGTTCCTGCTCAAACTGGAATCATCAGTTGCTGGAAATTTTTCTATGAGAAAGACTTATAGATGCTAAGCTAAATGTATTTCCTAAAAGATGTGCATAAGGCAGCTCAACAACCACAGAAATCTAGAATCAGAAACCCCAGTTAGAATGACCATCCCTCAGCCTCACTTTCTGATACCACGTGTGGTAAACAGTCATTGTAATACAACTTCCACTTAATTATGAGGAAAGCAAATTTAAAAAAAAAGTTTGTCTTAGGTCATATTGCTAGTGATTTCTGGCATTAGAAATCAAACCCAGATCTTAAGATTTTAATGAATGTACATTTTTTTCTCATTCAAGATTAAAGATCATTTTGCTAGATATGGTATTTTTAGCGACAGAGCTAGTTCTTTTGATTTGCCAGTAGATATGATTCTAGGATCTATGCTCTTTTATTGTGGCTGCTGATAATTCCTGTATGATACTAATTGTAGCTCTAGGATATTTGAATTGTTTATTTCTTGTTTCTTGCAATTTTTTTCCTTTGATCTGGGGGTTTTGAAATTTGACAATAATGTTTCTATGTGTTTTCCACAAAGGATCTCATTGAGGTGGTGATTGGTGAATTTTTTCTAATTCTAATTTCCTCTCATGTTCTATCACTACAATTCATTTTTTTTTCTGAATGATTTTCTTGCATTATTGTGTCAAGGTTTTTTTTCTGGTCAAAACTTTCAGGCATTCCAATTATTCTTATATTTTCTCTTCTTGATCTGTTCTTCAGATCTGTTATTTTTCTTATGTTTCACATTCTGTTCTACTTTTTCATTCTTTAGAATCTGTTTTGTTATTTTCTTGGTCTCTCATAGCTTCAGTGGCTTTCTCTTAGCCAATTCTCATTTTCAAAGAGCTATTTTCACCTTTGAGATTGTATCTCCTTTTCTGGTTAGTTAATGTTTTCATAATAATCTTGTTTTCTTGGATGGTTTTTATTTTTATTTTAAATTTTTTCAATGTCTCTCATTTGATTTTTAAATTCTTTTTGAATTCTTCTATAAATTCTCTTAGTAAAAGGACATTTCACATTACTATTTGAGGGACAAAAAGCTCTTTTTACTTCACTGTCCTCCTCTGAAGATGAACCCAGGTTTTCCCTGTTCCCATAATAAGTTTATATAATGGAGTTCCTTCTTTGCCAGTTAATTTCTTTGTTTGTTTATTGAGAGGTATTTGTGTAAGCACCAATAATCGTGGTGATGGGGAAATGGTGCCTCTTTAACTTCACGTCAGCTATCCTCTCTGACCTGGAACACCAAATCAATAGCTGACCCCTCCTGCAAGTGCCCACAACCAGCATCTTCTGCACTCCCCAGGTGATGATTCCTTCTTGCCTAGTGCCGCATCCTTGCAGCACAGCTGGACCTAGTGTTCCCAGTCATCCTGGGTCATCTCAGTCTTCCAGGATTCAGAACCTGGCTCCCCAAAATGTCCCCCCTTGGTGTTTCCACAGAGTTAGCCCACAGAGGTTTGCTCTTCAGACAGGTTAATTCCCAGCCTGGGGTCCATCTTCAGATCTTCTCAGGTTGTATCAGGAGGACCCCTGTTCTGCCCATCTTGATTTTTCACCAATTTATGTTTGCCCTGAGGATCAAATTTATTCTGTTTGTGGGGGAAATCTGGAGAGCTTGAAATGTCCCAACCTACTCCATCTTCCCAGAATCCTCCCCTAGTCATTCCCCAGGTGGTAGGCATCCAAAGTTCCTTGCTGCTACAAAAAGAGTTGCTGCAAACATTTGGCATATGTGGGTCCTTTTGTCAATTTTTATCATCTCTTTGGGATACAGATCCAGTAGAGACACTGTGGGATCAAAGGGTCTTAGGCCTTCATTTCATGTCTCAAATGAAAGTAGAGTTTTAAAAATATGAAACAGAGCAACAAAATGGCTGATATACTCTTTTCCCTGTATTCTTTCTTCCTCCCTACCCAGCTCTTCCTCCCCACCGGGCTCTTCCCATATAAGTAAAAAGATTGCTGGCACATATATGGGGGAGAAAAAGAATTTTCTTCTTAGGATGAGATAAACCATTCTTGAGCCTTTGCTTGATTAAAAATGACCATGTGGAGAAGGAGTCGTTTTCTCCTTAATTAAGTTGTGAGTAGAAATGGAGGCAACTGGCTTCATGATCAGGTAGAGAAGGACAAAAAGAGAAATCTTGTTTGAGAAGATGCCACAGCAACAATCACAAAAAAGCACCTGAGGCAGGCTGATAGGGGAAAGGCCTACTGGAAGTTTAGAAAAGGCGAACGGAACAACCGAGAAATGCAAGACCCAAATGGGCCTGCACTACAACCTTCAGACCCAGGACCAACTGGAAAGATCCCTATTGCTCTCTGATTTATCTCCTCATGTTGGGGCCATTAAGGAGCTCATTTTTCATACTATTTAGTTGGAATAACCAAAGGGGTATTGTACTCATTTGTGCATGCTGCTTTCATTATTTTCCTGATGATATCTAGCCCCATTAAATCAATGACTCTTGACCTAGTGGGTATTATTTCAATGGGTCTAAGAGCATTTAAAATATTATGCTAATCATATTTCAGTGTAATTGGCTTCTTTTTTAACTGCATGTATCTTTATGCAATAAAAATAGGGAAAGAACATATATAGACTTCATCAGATTGCCAAAGAGGATATATAAAAAGTTAAGAATCCCCACACCAAATATTCTAATTAAATGTTATACTTTGCCTTATTCAGATAATATGGTGAATAACTTATTAAGTAGATATACTGAACAAAGTGCAGCAGTAATATGACAATTAACTCTGACACCTACTATTCAGAATTGTTGTGAAAATCAGATGAGGAAACTTTGTAAAATAATTAACACACTTTGCTATATAAATACTAGCTATTATTATTGTTGTTTTTGTTGTTCTCATTGTCCCTGAACTAAATTTATACATTCACAATTTTAATTGGATGGGGTCAACTAAATTAAAATCAGTAAATAACCATTAGAATTTTCCACAAAACTGATTCTGGGAGACTCCTGAGGTGATAGAGCCCACAAGCTACAGATATATAAGTTGATATGAGGCTCAGTAAGTTCTTAATGGTACTTGTCTAAAAGAAGAAATGATCCTGAACCTACATCACAATATTTGTTTCTTTCCCACCCAAATATGCAAGTACTAAATTTTGTTTGAATTTGTCTTATTCAGAGTTCCAAATCCTTCAACATTTGCCTGGAAGAACTAGGGATCATTTGACAGAAAAATAAAAACATAGGCTGGATAGGTATTTTAAAATATCTCTTATGTAAAAATAGTCCTGCTTATCTTTAGAAGGAAGGACTAGTATTTCCTTACACAAAGGAAGACTTTCGCCCACTGGTGAAAGATATGGCTTAAAGGGTGTGATGAGTTTTTTGAAAAAAAAATACTCATTACACACTTTTATATTTATTCTATGTTATGAAGACTTTCTCAGTCATTTTTTAAGTCTTCACAACCAACAAAATAGTAATGCAAGCCTTGCTTTGCAGTGTTGCTGGATCTCCAAGGTTTAAATGATCACATTGAAAATTTAACAATTGATTGTTATAAGTCTGTTTAAGCTGTCTTGGGAATATCCATAGAATGCAGGACTGGAGATCAACCTCACTGGAGTGTTCTCTATCATGGGAGATACTCAAATGTTGGTTGGAAAGTAAGCTGTTGAGGGTACAGCAGAATAAATACTTAGCCTCTATATTCTTGACCTTGTTCACAGCAATATAGTATTGCCTATGAACCTTTTTCAAAATAAGATTTAAAATGCATAAAGATAACCAATTCAATCCAATCAACATTTATTATCTATTACATGGTAGGCACCAAGCTAAGAGCTAGGCAAACAAGAAAAATAAAGTGTCTGCCTTCAAGAACCTTATAATCTAATAAACATATGCACACACATGTTATATGTGTATACATATATACTTGCAAATATTGATTTAAGAAATAAACCAATTATACTGAAATAGGGCTAACAATTGCGTCAAACTTTTTTTTCAAAATCATAACTGAAAGTTTTATTTTAGGAAGAGCTTAGTGAAAATAAAGATATCTATCTATCTATATATATTTATTTCTATATCTATGTATTCATAATTTTCTAATTTGAATTTACATGCTACATGAAATCTATTCATGGACTTTTTAGATGTCATGGATCCCAGATAAAGAACCCCTGCTAGAGAGGATATACCTAATTCCAGTGCAGGTTGGGCTTTATGGTCTCTGAGGACTCTTCCAACTATGAGGTTTGGTTATTCTGTGAATATATAACTTCCCTTGACTAGTACAGCATGCTTTATAGTAGTTCATGTTCTGGCTCAGTGCTTGTTTAAATGCTGCTCCATGGTATTTTTCTCTATCAGTCTTTTCCATCAGACTAAACTCCCTAGGAGCTAGAAAGTTAATATGCCTTGTAGAACATCCAACAATCTTAGCCCAATGCACTACTACTATATATGCACCACGCGGACTGATAGGCACAGAATTAATTCTCTGGATGAGGATAGTAATTGAGATGATATCTTTTCTCCAAAGGGCTCAGAGAATTTACAATACCCGTGTGGGGAAACATACACACACTCACACACATGCATACAGATTATATTATGATACAGAAAAGCAAAAGAATGACTAAATCCTTTCAGCAGCGGCAATTTCCTAAAATGCTGGCTGCCTCCATCAATCCTTGCACTCAAAATACTTTAGAAAGTAACTCTGGAAAAAATATATTAGGTAATGGCAAGAGTTTTCAATGTATATTCCATGGAGAGATTTCAGTGAGTGTAAATTTAAATGGAAAAAAAAAAGATTTCTGTTTCACTGATTCTTAATTGAATTTGGTATTTCTTTTAATTATGGAAGTTAGTAATAAAAATATATATTTTGAAAAAGGGTCCATGGGCCTCACCAAAAAGGCAAAGAGGTCCCTCTCTCCCTCCCTCCCTCTCTCTCTCTCTCTCTCTCTCTCTCTCTCTCTCTCTCTCTCTCTCTCTCTCTCTCTGTCTCTTTCTCTCTCTCTCTGTCTCTTTCTCTCTCTCTCTTTCTTACAAATACACACGAAGACGGGGGTAGAGCCATGGTGGCGGAGATCAGACAGGAGTCTCTGTAACCTCCTCTAACCTCCCCTCAAACCAACAACATATGAAGCCTCTAGACTGATTCTGAAGCAAAAAAATCCACAATATCTGGAGAACAACACGATTCTAGAAGAAGATACTCTGGAAGAACCTCAAAACAGGTCTGTTTTAATGGGGCAGGGGGTGGCCTACTGAACCCAGACTGCAGTGCAGGGAGACCGGGGCAGGGAGCTAGAGCAGGGAGCTGGAACAGGAGTCGGAACAGGAGTGGGAGCGTTGTGCTTTTCACACACCTGGGAGTCTTCTGCGAGCCTCTTGGAACAATTTGTCCTGATTGTGGGCAGGTGGTTTGGAGGGTCTGCCTTTTGAGGGGGATAGATTGTGAACCACTGAACCCCTGATGAGCATCGGAACTAGCTGCCATTACACAGCACCTTAAAGCAATCAATCAAACAACAGGACTGATAAGCACCAAAAATAATTCAATCAGCAGAGCTGCCCAGCCCCTGACATAATTCAATCAGCAGAACTGCCCAGTTCCTGAAATAACTCAATCAGCAGAACTGCCCCAGGGCAAATTAAAGCAGCTGTCCCACCTTTGCCCTAAACAGACCTCACACCTTTAAAAAAATGAATAAAAAAACCAAAAAGAGCTCTCACCATAGACAACTTTTATGGAGAGAGGGAAGAACAGACCTCAAATCCTGAGGCCCCTAAAGGTAAAGCAACTCCAGAAAAAGCCCCAAAGAGAGACATAAATTGGTCTCCATGTCACAAGGCTTTCTTTGAAGATTGCATAAAAAATCTTAAAAGAGAGTTAGAAGAAACATGGGGAAACGAAATGAGATCACTGCA
>JAJPUD010020154.1:0-10371 GCA_023553655.1 Myrmecobius fasciatus
AAAAGCTAGCATTTCTAGAATATGTTCAGCATTAATGGAAATAATGGTTATCTTTTATTCCTGATCTTATTGGAAAGGTCTCTAACTTTTCTCTGTTACATGTAATGTTTTCTCTTGAATTTAGATAAATACTATTTTTTGTAGCTAGGAAAGGTCTGATTATTTCTCTGATCCCTAGGGTTTTTAATAGAAATAAGCATTGAAATTTGTTTAAAAATCTTTTTCCTTAAATTTATTGATATAACAATATTTCATTATTTATAATATGATCTTTGAATTATGTATTTAGTCATTATCCATGAACTAAAAGTCACAATAAAACACAATTTAAAATATTTTATTGATAATTACTTTTATATCACAATTATATTGCAATATAATTACTTCAATTCAACTATCTCATGTAAAATCAAACAAAACAATCACATCCAACAATATTAGCTATTATGTTTCCATGACTGTCAAGGTGTCAATTTAAGAATGATGATGCTATTGATAAAGATGATAAATATTTAGCATTAAATTTTATAAAATGTTTTTTATACATTTTTGTAGATGAGGAAACTAAGGCAGAAAGTAGTTAAATGCCTTGCTTGCAATTGGTATAAGGCTATATTGGAATTCAGGTCTTTCAGACACCAGGGTCAATGCCCTACCTGGCAACTACCCCTACCTACCTACCTGCCCTACCAACAACCTACCAACTACTATGATCCATTTATATGATACAATGGTTAGAGAACATAGCAGTAATTGTATTAAAATGTCTAAAATATGGATGTCTTTCAAATAAAGGTATTTATGTTGTTTCTATTTTTTGTGACCTCAAAGATTGTTACTACAAATATTTTAGTTTATCTAGAACATTTCTGTATTTGACATTGGAGAATATATGACAAGTTATTTTAGCATAGTATTTGGTTAGATAAACTCTTGTTTTTTAAGAGAAAACAAAATAATTCTGCTTAGACAAATAGCTATTTTTTGATAAAAACCTGTGTCTACAGAATAACATAAACAAGATTAAAGTTGAATATCTTCGATTTGCAGTTGTCTAAACTATTAGACTCAATAAATAGCACTATTGATTAAACAGGTGAAAATAGTAGAAATGGTAAAAAAAAAAAAAACAAAAAACAAAAAACAAAAAAACTGATTGAGCCTCAAAGTTTCTATATCAAATGTCCACAGTCTCTCTATTTTAAACAAAAGGACAACAAAAAACCCCCACAAAATTTATTTGCCCAACATTTCTTGTTCATTTTTTTATGTTTGAAAGAATCTGAGTGCTTAGAATCATACTTGATAAATTAGCTTTGTTAAACTCAATTGATTCCTGGTATTGAAATTTGTAAAAAAAAAAATACTGCTAAATTTGTTTTGTCTCTCAGTCATTAATTTAATCAACTGTGGAAAGAGACTGACAAAAATATCCATACAAGTGAGACCAAAACAAACTGTTCAAATCATTTATCTGAATGTCTCAAAGCTGCCTATGTCTATTTCTTTTCATGTTGAATCTTCCTTATATGGCCTATGATCTTTTAGATTTTATTCCTGGTATTTAGACCATTTTATTCCTGGTATTTCATGTATTTTAAGTTCAGCTCTATATGCTCTGTTATATTTCTTGATAACATTGATCTCAAAAATGTATATTTAGTGACATAGAATGAATTTTCTATTTCTTGGTTCATTTACTTTATTATAGTAAAGATCACTGGGATGAATTTCTCATTTTTAGTTTTATCTGTATGATTTATTTTAAAAATTAACTCTCATATAAACATTGCACCTAAATATTTTGTAGTTGTATGTAATACAATTTGAAGGCCTAAACTTAATAGGAAGCAGAAAAAAAAAGTTAAATCATCTGAACCCATTTTCTTTTTACCACATTCTAGATTTTTTTCCTTACCTTGACTAAAATTCTGTACAAGTTACCTTAGCTTAAAGTGCAGTACAACTCAAAAAGGATACTAAGTGCAAAATAAGTTTTCAAATCTACTTCTAATAATTCATTTAATATTTTATCTCCCTTAATTTGGGTTTCTTTAGGAATGACTGGTTTTTGTAATATAGAAATCTTCTTAGAAAATCAAACTTCCATTTTCTTCCTCAAAAAATCTTCCCTGCATTCTCATTCTACTATGATTTCATGAAAAACAAGTAACAAAATGAGAAATGAGTATTTTATCTTCTAAGTATTTATTGTTGTTGTTGTTGTTATTGCTATTTTGCTAAGGCAAAATTTGCCCAGAGTCACATAGCTAGGAAGTGTTAAGTGTCTGAAGCCAGGTTTGAACTAGGCTCCTCAGGACGTTAGAGCTGGTACTCTATCCACTGTACCACCTTTTTCTTCTTTCACAACACTACTAATGTGGAAATATATTTACATTTATTCAAATGTATAACCTATAAGAGATTGCTTGTTTCTTGTTGTGGAAGAAAAAGAGGCAAAAGCAAAACAATTTGAAACTCAAAATCTTATTAAAATAAATGTTGAAAACTATTTTTACCTATAACTGGAAAAAATAAAATAAAATAGTATTTAAATTAATTTTTAATTAAAGGGCTTAATTAGATTTGAGGTAGATGAAAGGAGGAGGGAAAACAAAAACTATAAAGAGAATAATGGAATTTAGAATTGGAATAAAGCTTAGTGAATATACACTCCAACTTATTCTTCATTTTTATAAATAAGAGAATCATAGCAATTCTCATTCTCTCTCTCTTTATTTTTCCCTCTCTTCCTCAACACACACACATAAATATACAAGATATAAATTATCTATACAGAAAAATAAAACAGTTTTAAGAAAGATCATTATATTTGTCAGTGTTATATAGAACACAGAATACTTCTATATTCTGCTAAAGTTAGAGCCTAATATTGTTTTTTTTTCCCCATGGATAGAATTATTTTGTTGAAGAAACTGATCCATTAACAATTTTATGCTTATTTACTTGTGAGATATAAGGAAGAACATAGGTCTGAATGGCATACACACATTAATGTTAATAAAATTTCAAGTTTAAATATTAAAAAAAATTAAATTCACTATTTTCAAACATTGATTATGTAATTCCTGATCAATATTTTTATCTTTTCTTCATTCTATAATGCTCATTAGCAGGAAATGTGTGTTCTATTTCCCTTCTGTTCATTACCCATTTCAAATACTTCTATAGAAGGGAATAATTTCCTTCCCTAGATATACTTGGTAACAACCTCAGATAATTTGAATAACTCCACCATGTGTCTCCTAATGAAGAATCCCTGGGATCTTAGGAATAATTGGAAGAAAGTTTTGTGCATCATTGAGCTTCTAGATGACTTAATTTAGGAGCATCTTTAAGGTCTAAAGGATAAAGGACATTAGGTTGTATAGTTCTCATGCCTCAATCTCTCCACTTGGAGATGGGGTGGAAGTAGGTTCTCAAACCCTCAAAGCATCTATTGGCCAAAGGCTGCAAGAACTACACTAGGAAAACTACAGAATAATTTTCTCCTCACTTATAAAACATTGTTTTTATTGAAAGGTTTCAAAATCGGAGAGTTAGTGTTGATTCCCATCTCTCTCTTATCTATGAGTTACCCCACATTTTGCTGGATCCCAGCAAATTTCTTCAAATGAGTTGGGTTTTTTGATTTGTTTGTTTTGTAAATACCATTTTATTTTATTTTTCCAATTACAAGTAAAGATAGTTTTCAACATTTATTTTAATAAGATTTTGGGTTTCAAATTGTTGTGCTTACAGTGTTTCTACTGGGCCTATATCCCAAAGAGATTTTAAAGGAGGGAAAGGGACCCACATGTGCAAAAATGTTTGTGGCAGCCCTTTTTGTAGTGGCAAGAAACTGGAAATTGAAAGGATGCCCATCAATTGGAGAATGGCTGAATAAATTATGGTATATGAATGTTATGGAATATTATTGTTCTGTAAGAAACGACCAACAGGAGGATTTCAGAGAGGCCTGGAGAGACTTGCATGAACTGATGCTGAGTGAAATCGGCAGATCCAGGAGAACATTATACACAGCAACAAGACTATATGATGATCAATTTTGATGGACATGGTTCTCTTCAACAATGATGTGATTCAAACCAGTTCCTATTGTTCAGCGATGAAGATAGTCATTTACATATAGAGAGAGGCCTGAGGGAACTGAGTGTGGACCACAACACAGCATTTTAATACTTTCTGTGAATATTTCCATGCATTTTGTTTTCTTTCTTAGGTTGTTTTTTCTTCTTCTCTTTCTAGATCTGTTTCTTGTGCAGTAAGATAACTGTATAGATATGTATACATGTATTGTATTTGTCATATAATTTATCCTATTTAGCATGTATTAGATTACCTGTCATCTAGGGGTGGGGAGTGGGGGGGGGAAGGAGGGGAAAAGCTTGGGAAAAAAGTTTTTGCAAAGGTCAATGTAGAAAAATCACTCATATGTTTTGTAAATAAAAAGCTTTATAAAAAATAAAAAAAACCAAATTGTTGTGCTTACCTCTTTTTCTTCCACCCCAAGAAGACAAGCAATTTCTCATAGGTTATAAATTTTCATAAATGTAAATGTGTTTCCACATTAGTCATGTTGTGAAAGAAGAAAAACAACAAAAGGGAAAAGCCAGAAAAAAGTGACAGTAATATTATTTGATCTCTATTCAGATTCCATAGATCTTTCTCTGAATGTGGATAGCATGTTTAACAATGGCCTTGAATCATTGTATTGCTGAGAAGAACTAAATCTATCATAATTGATTATCAGGAATGTTGCCGTTATTCTGTACAGTGTTCTCCTGGCTCTATTTACTTCATTCAGGATCAGTATATGTAAAGTCTTTCCAGGTTTTTTTCTGAAATCCACCTGCTCATCAATTTTTATAGCACAATAGTATTCCATTACATTCATATCACACAACTTTTTCATCTGTTCCCCAATTGAAAGATATTTCCTCAATTTCCCATTCTTTGCCACCATAAAAAGAGATGACACAATTTTTTTTTTACATAAGGGTCTTTTGCCCTTTTTTGTTATATGAACTCTAATGGAATTGTTGGATCAAAGGTAGCCCTTTGGGCACAGTTCCAAATTGCTCTCTAGAATGATTGAATTAGTACATCACTAAGTGCATTAGTGGCTCAATTTTCCCACACTTTCTCAAGTACTCATAATTTTCTTTTTCTGTTATATTATCCCATCTGATAGGCATGAGATAACATTTCAGATTTGTTTTAATATGCATTAATCTAATCAATAGTAATTTAGAATTTTTTTAATATAATCATAAATAGCTTGGATTTCTTCGTCTGAAAACTGCCTGGTCATATCTTTTGATCATTTATCAATTAGGGAATGGCTTGTACTCATAAATTTGACTCAGTTCTTCATATATTTTAGAAATGAGGCCTTTATCAGATATACTGACAGTTATATAGATATATATGTATATATATGTGTGTGTATACAAACACACATATATATGTATGCACACATATATACATATATATGTACATATACACATATTTTTAGCTTTCTGCTTATCTTCTAATCTTTTCTACACATTGGTTTGCTTGTGCAAAAATGTTTAAAATTTAATGTAATTAAAATTATACATTTTGCATTTCATAATATCCTCTAACTCTTATTTGGTCATAAATTCTTCCCTTCTCCATGAATCTGACAGGTGACCTATTTTTTCCTTTACCCTTTATGATTGTCATGTACATAATTTTCCTTATCTTAGGATACAGTATGATATATTGTTTCCACCATGCTTTTTTCTAGTTTTCCCAGGAATTTTTTAAAATAACAAGTTCTTTTCCCAGAAACTGGAGTCGTTGGGTTTATCAAGCAATATGCTACCACAGTCATTGATTATCTTTTGTGCAATTAACCTGTTCCATTGATGCAGCAATATACTTCTAAGCCAGCACCAAATAATTTCAATGATTGATGCTTTATAATATGGCTTTAGATCTGCCATGGATAGGACATAATCCTTTGTATATTTTTTCATCAATTTTGTTGATATTCTTGACTTTTGGGCTACCAAATGAATTTTCCTAATATTACTTCCCAGCTGTATAAAATAATTTTGGTAATGTGATTAATATGGCACTGAATAATTTACTTAGAATTAATTTATTATTAATAATTTACTTAGTCATCATTATTAAATTAACTCACCCCATTTTGGGGTCTCTTTCAGGAAGTGATCAGTGAATTTTTTAAATAAATATTTTACCTTCTGGGAAAGGGCTCCACATGTGCAAGAATATTTGTGGCAGCCCTTTTTGTAGCACTTTTTGTAGTGGCTAGAAACTGGAAACTGAATGGATGCCCATTAATTGGAGAATGGCTAAACAAATTATGGCATATGAATATTATAGAATATTATTGTTCTGTAAGAAATGACCAGCAGGATGATTTCAGAGAGGCCTGGAGAGACTTGCATGAAGTGATGCTGAGTGAAATGAGCAGAACCAGGAGATCATTGTACACGGAAACAAAAATACTATATGATGATCAATTCTGATGGTCATGGCTCTCTGCAACAATGAAATGTTTCAAACCATTTCCAATTGTTCACTGAAGAAAGCCATGTACACCCAGAGAGAGGGATGTGAAATGTGGACCACAACATAACATTTTCATGCTCTCGATTGATGTTTGCTTGCATTGTGTTTCCTTTATCTGATTTTTCTTTCTTGTAGATACTATTTTTCTTGCACAACAATGATAAGTGTGGAAATCTGTAAACATATATTTGATTTGTTAAGTATTTTAACATATTTAACATGTAGTGGATATCCTGCCATCTAGGGGAGGGGTGGGGAGTAGGGGGAAAAATTTGTAACAGAAAGCTTTGTAAGGGTTAATGTTGAAGAATTACCCATACATATGTTTTGCAAATAAAAAAAAATATTTTACCTTCTGGTTCTAGGACATTAGTACAGTTTTCCTTGATGATTTCTTAAAAGATGCTATTTAGGCTCTTTTTTTCATCATGGTTTTCAGGCAGTCCAATAATTCTTAGATTGTATCTCTGGGATCTATTTTTTAGATCAGTTGTTTTTTCCAATGACCATTTTATATTTTCTTCTATATTTTTCTTTCTTTTTTGGTTTTGTTTGACTGACTCTTGATATCTCATTGAGTCATTTGCTTCCATTTGTTCAATTCTAATTTCCATTTCAATTCTTCAGTTAATTTTTTAATCTCCTTTTTCATTTGGTCAATCGAACGTTTAAATGACTAGTTTTGTTCATTGGATTGTTTTTCTATTTCACAAATTCTGTTTTTCCATTGTGCCAAAACTTTTTTAAGGAGTGATTTTCTTAAAACAATTTCTGTGTTTCCATTTCAAGAGCTCTAATTTGCTTCCCCCATTTATCTTCTAGTTCTCTTTAAAGATCCTTTTTGAATTCTTTTAAAAGAGTCTTGTGAAATGGAGACCAACTTATATCACCCTTGGAAGCTTCATATGCAGATGTTTTGCTGTTAGTGTCTTCAAACTTTGAGGTCTGTTCTTCCCTCTCATCATAAAAGTTAACTATGGTCAGAACTTTTTTTGCTTTTATGCTCATTTTTAAAGGCTGAGGTCTACTCTTAGGGCAAAGCGGCCATTGTCCAAAGCTTCCTCTACAGGAAACAGAATTTCACACTGCCCTGGAGTTGGTGATGCTGGATTCCTTGCTGGGTGTGCATTGCCAACTCCTGTTTGTTTTAGTGGGGTTCAGGGGCTTATTATTTGACTTCTGTAATTGCATTGCCCATCTCACAGCTAGTCTGCTGATCCACTGGCTTCTGAACACAAACAGAATAGCAACTGTTTCTATATTTTGGCTACAAGCCCCCCAATAGATTGCCTAAGCATGCAAGAACTTCTCCACTCTGGGTCTTCCTGCACTGCACCTATGCTTGGATGCAAACCTCATTTTGCCCTATTGAGACAGATGTTTTCTTTTTTTTTAATTTCATTGCATTTTTTTATTTTTATTTTTTAGTTTTTTTTTTATTTGCACAACATATGCATGGGTAATTCCCCAACAACAACCCCCACACAGCTTTCCGCCACAAATTTTCCCCCCAACTCCCCACCCCTCCCCCAGTCGGCAGGACATCCACCACATGTTAATCATGTCAAAATATTGGCAAATCGAATATATGTATACACATTTCCAAACCCATCATTGCTGTGCAAGAAAAATCCCATCTACACAAAAGATATATCAGATAAAGGAAACACAATGCAAGCAAACATCAATCAAGGAGTATGAGAATGTTATGCTGTGGTCCACATCCCACATCCCCCTCTCTGGGTGTACATGGCCATCTTCAGTGAACAACTGGAGGTGGTTTGAAACACTTCATTGCCGAAGAGAGTCATGCCCATCAGAACCGACCGTCATATAGTACTGTTGTTGCCGTGTACAATGATCTCCTTGCTCTGCTCACCCCACTCAGCAACAGTTCATGCAAGTCTCTCCAAGCCTCTCCAAAATCACCCCGCTGGTCATCTCCCACAGAACAACAACATTCCATAATATTCATACACCACAATTCATTCAGCCACTCTCCAATTGAAGGGCATCCACTCAATCTCCAGTCTCTAGCCACCACAAAAAGGGCTGCCACAAACACCCCTGCACATGTGGGGCTCCCTCCTTCCTTTATGATTTCTTTGGGATATAAGCCCAATAGAAACGCTGCTGGGTCAAAGGGCATGCACAGCCCAACAACTTTTTGAGCATAGCTCCAAATTGTTCTCCAGAATGGCTGTATCCGTTCAGAGCTCCACCAACAATGCATCAGTGTCCCAGCCCTCCCACATGCCCTGCAACATTCATCATTAACTTTTCCTGTCATTTTAGCCAATCTGACAGGTGTGAAGTGGTACCTCAGGGTTGTCTTGATTTGCATTTCTCTGATCAGTAGTGATTTGGAGCACCTTTTCATATGACTGTAAATAGTTTTAATTTCATCCTCTGAAAATTGTCTGTTCATATCCTTTGACCATTTATTGATTGGAGAATGGCTTGAGTTTTTATAAATATGAGACAATTCTCTATATATTTTAGAGATGAGACCTTTATCAGAACCCTTAAATGTAAAGATGATTTCCCAATTTATTGCTTCCCTCCTAATCTTGTCTCCATTGATTTTGTTTGTACAAAAACTTTTTAACTTAATATAGTCAAAGTTATCTGTCTGGTTTTCAATTAAGAATTACATTTCTTCTTTGGACATAAATTTATTCCATCTCCATAGGTCTGAGAGGTAAACTATATTACATTCCTCTAATTTACTTATAGTATCACTCTTTATATCTAGATCATGAACCCATTTAGATCTTATCTTGTGGTGTTAGATGTGGGTCAAGCCCTAATTTCTTCCAAACTAGTTTCCAGTTTTCCCAGCAGTTTTTGTCAAACAGTGAATACTTATCCCAAAAGCTGGGGTCTTTGGGTTTATCTAAGACTAAATTGCTATAGTTATTGCCTAGTTTGTCTTGTGATTCTATTCTATTCCACTGATCGACTACTCTATTTCTTAGCCAGTGCCAAATCCACCCTCCCCCCTTTTTCTTTTTCAGTATGGTATCCCTTCCACCTCTAATTTCTTTTCCATTATTATCAAAGAAAAATCAAATTATGCTGTCACTCTTTAAGGATACCTATAGTAGAAATATAGTTCTCAAGAGTTTTCCTTTTTACCTTTTTATGCTTCTCTTGAGTTTTCTATTTGGAGGTCAAATTTTTTGTTCAGATCTGGTCTTTTCATTAGAAATAGGTGAAATTCTCCTGTATCATTGAATGACCATCTTCTTCCCTGGAAGATGATGCTCATTCTAGCTGGATAACTTATTCTTGGCTGTAATCCAAGTTCTTTTGCCTTTCGGAATATCTGATTCCAAGCCCTTCAATCCTTTAAAGTGGAAGCTGACAGATCCTGTGTAATTCTAATTACAGTTCCTCAGTATTTCAACTGTTTCTTTCTAGCTGCTTGCAATATCTTTTCCTTGGTGCGATAGTCCTGAAATTTGGCCACGATATTCCTTGGGGTTTTAATTTTTGGGTCTCTTTCTGGAGGTGATCGGTGAATTCTTTCAATGACAATTTTGCCTTCTGATTCTAAAACATCAGGGCAATTCTCTTTCTTGATTTCCTGGAAGATAGCATCTAGGTTCTTTTTTTCATCATGGCTTTCAGGGAGTCCGATAATCCTTAAATTGTCTCTCCTGGATCTGTTTTCCAAGTCAGTTGTTTTTCCTAGGAGATATTTCATATTTTCTTCTATTTTTTTCATTTTTTTGTTTTTGTTTGACTGATTCTTGAAGTCTTATTGAGTCATTTACTTCT
>JAJPUD010020154.1:10771-25233 GCA_023553655.1 Myrmecobius fasciatus
TTTTTCAGTGAATTGTTGTCTTTTTCCAATTCACCAATTTTGTTTTTCAGTTCACCATTTTTATTTTCCAGTGAATTGGTGATTTTTTCCAATTCACCAATTTTGTTTTTCAGTGAACTGTTTTCTTTTTCCAATTCACCAGTCCTATTTTCCAGTTTTTGATATTTCTGTTGCCCTGATCTCAATTTATTTCCCCATTCTTCTTCTAGCTCTCTTTTGAGATTCTTAATGCAATCTTCCAGGTAAGCCTTCTGAAAGGGAGACCAACTTAAGTCTGCCTTTGTGGCTTCATCTGGGATTGTTTTCATAATGTCAGGATCTGGGGACTGTTTTATTTTTTCTCTGTAAAAGCTTTCTATGGTGAGAGCTCTCTTCTGCTTCTTGCTCATGATTTAAAGTTGGGATATCTGTCCCCAGCAGAGAATACTGCAACAATTTGTATTTGCCCTGGGGCAGTTTGCCGAGTTGACTTCCGGTCTGAGGTTGGTTGGGCTAGATTCCCACTAGGACCACGTTTTCAGCTGCTCTCGATCCACCCTTTATCAAAGACAGATCTGCCAAAGCACCTGCCCGCAAGCAAAGCAAAGTGGCCCAGGCGTCTCTTAGGGCCTTCCTGGCTGCCTAAAATCTGCCCCTCTATAGCAGCCCTGACTTCCGCCCCGGCTGCAGTCTGATGAGGACCAGCGGCCAATTTCCCCTGAGGCTAACCTTCTGGGGAGTTCTTTCAAGGTAGATTTTTGATAGAAGTGCGTTGTAGTCCAAATGTTTGGCAGAGCCCTCACTCCAAAACCAGTTCGAAGACTCACTTTGTCTGGGTCTGAGGGAAGGTCCCAGGAGTTCACAGGGAATGCTGTCTGCAGTTTGCCATCTTGGCTCTGCCCCCCGAGACAGATGTTTTCTAAAGTTCTTCCAAAATATCTTCTGCTGGAAATGTTACACTCTAAATATTTGAGGGTTTTGTCACTCTAAAACCTTTTTAGAGGTTTGATCTGAGCTTAGACAAGGATCTGTCTACTCTCCCCAATCTTTGTTCCACCTTCTTGACCATATATTATGGCATAAAGACTCAAAATCAAATGCAGAAAGGCAAAAATAGTAAAAGCATTTTTTTTTCAAATCATGATGCAAGAAAAATCACGTCATAAAGGACCAGGGAAAATAAACCAAAAAAATTAATTTGAAATGAAATAATCTAATACTAGAGAACAAGTGAGTGAAACAACAAAATCATAGAAACAATCAACAATTTTCATCTAAGAGAATAACAGTAATGAAACAACATACTGAAATTTATGGGATGTTGCCAAAGCAGTTTTTAGAGGAAAATGTATATCTTTAGATACTTAATTGAAGAAAATAGAGCAAGAGAAGATCAATGAACTGGGAAAGCAATTAAAAAAGCTAGGAAAAGGAAAAATTAAAGAAACCCCAACTAAATGACAAATAAGAAATTCTAAAAATAAAAGGGGAAATTAGTTAAATTGAAAGAAAACTATTGAACTGATAAACAAAGCCAAGAATTGGTTTTATGAAAAAAACAACAACAACAAAATAGATAAATCATTAGTTAATTTTGTTAGAAAAAGCAAAGAAAAAAATAAATTGCTAGTACCAAAAATGAAACTGATGAACTTTCCAACAGTGAAGAGGGTATAAGACTAATAACTAGTTATTTTGCTCAATTGTATGCCGTTATATATCTGATCACCTAAAAGAAATGGATGAATACTAACAAAAAAAATAGACTGCCAGATTAAAAGATGAGGAAATACATTACTTAAATTGTTTCCATTTTAGGAAAATAAATTGAACGTTATCAATTAACTTCTTAAAAAAATTTCCAGGGACAGATGAATTTACAAGTGAATTGTACCAAACATTTAAAGAACAATTAATTCCAATGTTATTCAAACTATTTGGAAAAATAGGGGATAAAAGAATGCCACCAAATTCCTTTTAGGGAACAAATATGGTGCCAGGTAGGGTCAAAACAGAGAAAGAAAATTATAGATCAGTTTCTCCAATGAATATTGATGCAAACCTTTTTAAAAATATTAACAAAGACACTACAGCAAGTTATCTCTAAGTAGGATTTACAAGAGGAATGAGTATTGGTTCAATATTAGGAGATCTATTAGCATAGTTGACCATATCAATAACTAAACTAGCAAAAATCATTTGATTGTCTGAATAGGTGTACTAAAAGGATTTGAGGAGGCAAAGCCAAGATAGTGGAGAGCAGACATACCTTTCTGTGATCTCCTCTGACTTTCTCTCAAACCAACAATAGATTAAGCCTCTAAATTGATTTTGGAGTGACAGAACCCACAAATATTTAGAGTACAACAAATTTCCAGAAGATATTGTGGAAGAACTTCAGAAAAGGTATGTTTCAATAGGGCAAGGGGAAAGGTTGCTGAGCCCAGACCACCATGCAGATTCTGGGGCAGGAAGCCAGATGGGGAGCCAGGGAGCTGCTATGTCCAGACACTGGGGAATCTACTGTGAGACTCTTAAGCTACTCTGTCCTGGTTGCAAATGAGTAGTTTAGCAGATTTGTTAGAAGACACCCAAAAGCCAATACAAAAGGCAAATTGAGAACCTCAGAGATCAGGAAGAACATCTGCCTACCAGGCCCAGAAGTCAGTCAGCACAACTGCCCCAGAGCATCCTAAAGCACTTATCATCCCTTTGCCACAAGAGCAGACCTCAACCTTTAAAAATGAGCAAAAAAGCAAAACTAACTCTGACCATAGACAACTTTTATGGAGAAAAAGAACAGACCTCAAACCCTGAGGTAAGCTAGCTACAGAAGAAGCCCCAAAGGTTGATATGACTTGGTCCCCATTTTGCAAGACTATCTTGGAAGAATTCAAAAAGGATCTTTAAAGAGAATTTTAAAAATGGGAGAAGAAAACGAGATTTTTGCAAGAGGGTATGGAAAAGGAAAACCAGAAATTATCTGAAGAAAACTCATTAAAAATAGAATTGATGAAATGGAAAAAGCACATAACTCCTTACAAAATAGATATAAAAAGAAACCACTTTACTGAAAAACAAAATCTATGAAATGGGGAAAAAGCAATAAACAAAACAATTCATATTAAAGTTCAATTGGCCAAATGTAAAAGGAGATTTAAAAAGCTACCTGAAGAAAAAAATTCACTAAAAATTAGAATTGGACAAATGAAATCAAATGAATCAATGAGGCTTCAAGAATCTGTTGAAACAAAACCAAAAAAAATGAAAATATAAAAGAAAATATAAAATACCTCATTGAAAAAACAACTGACCTGGAAAATAGATCTAGGAGAGATAATCTAAGAAATATTGGACTTCCTGACAACAATGATGAAAAAAAGATCCTAGACATCATCTTGCAGAAAATCATTAAGGAAAACTGCCCTGATATCCTACAACCAGAGGGTAAAATAGACATTGAAGGAAATCAGTGATCACCTCCTGAAAAAGATCCAAAAATAAAAAGTCCAAGAAACATCATAGCTCAATTTCAGAATTATCAAATCATGGAGAAAATATTGTAAACAGCCAGAAGGAACCTATTCAAATATTGATGAGCAACAGTCAGGATTAACCAGGACCTAGCAGCTCTGTTATGGGTATACTTAGAGGTTGTAGGTATAATTTGATTTTGTTATGATTATTTAAAAAAAGAAATTAAAGGAAGAACAATAATCCTACTGGAAGAAGAGGAAAATGGAGTCAAAAGGGTATTTTCATCTCATAAAAAGGCAAAAGAGACCTACTGCAATTGAGGGAACAAGGGGACAAGCATGAACATTGTCCAAATCTTACCTTCATCAGATTTGGTTCAAAGAGAAATTTTTTATTAGTAAGGCTTTGTATTAAAAAATATGCATGGGTAATTTTTCAACATTGACTCTTGCAAAGCTTTCAGTTCCAAAATTTTCCTTCCTTCCCCCTACCCCTGCCAATAGATGGCAGAAAGTTTAATACATGTTAAATATGTTAAAATATATGATAAATTCAATATATGTATACATATTTATACAGTAATCTTGCTGCACAAGAAAAATCAGATCTAGAAAAAAAAAAAACCTGAGAAGGAAAACCAAATGCAAGCAAATATCAATAGAAAGCTTGAAAATGCTACGTTGTGGTCTATACTCAGTTCCCACAGGCCTTTCTCTGGGTGTATATGGCTTTCTTTATCACTGAATAATCGGAACTGGTTTGAATCATCTTATTGTTGAAGAGAGCCATATCCATCAGAATTGGTCATCATATAGTCATCTTGTTGCCATGTATAATGATCTCCTGGTTCTGTTCATTTCACTTAGCATCAGTTCATGTAAGCCTCTCCAGGTCTCTCTGAAATCATCTTGCTGGTCATTTTTACAGAGCAATAATATTCCATAACATTCATGTAACATAATTTATTCAGCCATTCTCCAATTGATGGGCGTCCATCCATTCAATTTCCAATTTCTAGCCACTAGAAAAAGGGCTGCCACAAATATTTTTGCACATGTGGGTCCCTTTCCCTCCTTTAAGATCTCTTTGGGATATAAGCCCAATAGAAACAATGTTGGACCAGAGGATATGCACAGTATACTAACTTTTTGAGAATAGTTTCAAATTGTTCTCCAGAATGGTTAGATCTATTCACAGTTCCACAAACAATGTATCAGTGTCCCAGTTTTCCCACATCCCCTCCAACATTTATCATTATAGTTTCCTGTCATCTTAGCTACTCTAACAGGTGAGTAGTGGTATATCAGAGTTCTCTTGATTTGCATTTCTCTGATCAATAGTATTTTGAAGCACCTTTTCATATGACAAGAAATAGTTTCAATTTCTTCATCTGAAAATTGTCTGTTCTAATCCTTTGAGCATTTACAATTGGAGAATGGCTTGAATTCTTAAAAATTGGAGTCAATTCTCTACATATTTTAGAAGTGAGGTCTTTATCAGAACCTCTGAATATAAAAAATGTTTTCCCGTTTATTGCTTCCCTTCTAATCTTGTCTGCATTCGTTTTGTTTCTACAAAAATTTTTAACTTGATATAATCAAAATTATCTATTTTATTATCAATAATGATATCTAGTTCTTCTTTGGTCACAAATTTCTTTCTTCTCCAAAGATCTGAGAGGAAAACTATTCTATGTTCTAATTTGTTTATCATATCATTCTTTATGTCTAGATCATGAACCCATTTTTACCTTCACCTTCTCTTGGTATATGATGTGAAGTGTGGGTCAATGCTTAGTTTCTGCCATACTAGTTTCTAATTTTCCCAGCAGTTTTTTCTCAGATAGTGAGTTCTTATCCCAAAGGGTGGGTTTGTGAAACACTAGATTATTAAAGTCATTGCCTACTTTGTCCTGTGAACCTAATCTATTCCACTGATCAACTACTGTTTCTTAGGCAGTACCAAATGCTTTTGATGACTACTGCTTTATAATATAGTTTAATATTTGGTATAGCTAGGCCACTTTCCTTTGCTTTTTTATGTTAATTTCCGTGAAATTCTGGACCTTTTGTTCTTCTAGATGAATTTCATTGTTATTTTTTTCTAGGTCAATAAAGTAGTTCCTTGGGAGATTGATTGGCATAACACTAAATAAATAGATTGGTTTAGGTAGTATTGTCATCTTTATTATATTCACTCAATCTATCCAAGAGCAATTGATATTTTTCCACTTGTTTAGATCTGATTTTATTAATGTGGAAAGTGTTTCGTAGTTTTGCTTATATAGTTCCTGACTTTCCCTTGGCGGATTGATTCCCAAATATTTTTACTATTAATAGTTATCTTAAATGGACTTTCTCTCTGTATCTCTTGCTGTTGTATCTTGTTAGTGTTAGTGATGTATAAAAATGCTAAGGATTTATGTTTATTTATTTTCTATACTGCAAAATTGCTAACATTTTGGATTATTTCTAATATTTTTTTAGTTGATTCTCTAGGGTTCTTTAAGAATACCATCATATCATGTGCAATGTGATAATTTGGTTTCCTCATTACCTATTCTAATTCCTTTAATCCCTTTTTCTTTTCTTATTGCCAAAGCTAGCATTTCTAATACTATATTGAATAGTAATGGTGATAGTGGGCAAACTTGTTTCAACCCTGATCTTATTGGGAATGGTTTCATTTTTATCACCATTACATATGAAGCTAGCTGATGATTTTAAATAGATTTTACTGACTATTTTAAAGAAAAGTCCATTTCTTCCTATACTCTATAGTATTTTTAATAGGAATGGATGTTGGATTTTATCATATGCTTTTTCTGCTTCTATTAAGATAATCATGTATCACTATGCTTTAAATGTGTTTCTTGAAAACAACATATTGTAGGATTCTGGCTTTTAATCCAGTCTGCTATCTGCTTCTATTTTATGGGGGAATTCTTCCCATTGACATTTACATTTAAACTAACGAATTCTGTATATCCTGCCATCTTATTAACTCTAAGTTATGATTTTCTCTTTCCTATTCCTCTTCCCTCCCCCCCCGCCAGTGTTTTGCTTTAGATTTTGGCCTTCCTCAAACAACCTTCCCCCTTTAAACTCCCGTCCCATTTTTTTCACCTTTCCCTTAGTACTTCTGTTTCCCCTTCTATTAGTCTTTTCCTTTCTTTTCCTTTTTCCCTTTCCACTTCCTTATAAAGAGAGACAAATTTCTTTGTGAAACCAAATATGTCTGACTGATATTCTCTCTCTGAGCTAAACCTGATAATTGTAAGATTCACGCAATACTCATCCCCCCTCCCTTCTTTTCCTCAATTGTAATAGGTCTTTTTTGCCTCTTTGTGAGATGTAGTTTCCCTAATTTTGCCTCCTTTTTCCTATTTTTCCAATACAATCCCTTTTTCAACTCTACTTTCTTTTTCATATTATCATAATAAAATCAAATTAAACCTGCAATCTTGAAATATACCCATAAGAGAAATATAGATCTTAAGAATTCTTTCCTCTTTACCTCTTTATGCTTCTCTTGACTTTCATGTTTGGAGATCAATTTTTTTTTCATTTCTGGTCTTTTCTTTGGAAATAGGTGAAATGCACCTATATCATTGAATGTGCATCTTCTTCCCTGAAAGATAATGCTCATTTTAGCTGGATAGCCTGTTCTTAGGTGTAATCGCAGTTCCTTTGCTTTTTGGAATATCACATTCCAGGCTTTTGAATCCCGTAAGGTGGAAGCTGCTAGGTTTTGGATAATCCTAACTGTGGTTCCTCAATACTTAAATTGTTTCTTTCTGACTGCTTGTAATACCTTTTCCTTGGTAAGATAGTTCTGACATTTAGCCACAATATTCCTTGGGGCTTCAATTTTTGGGTCTCTTTCAGGAGGTGATCAGTGGATTCTTTCAATTGACTTTTTATCTTCTGATTCTAAAATATCAGGACAGTTTTCTGTTATGATTTCCTGTAAGAAAATGTCTTCTTTTTTAATGCTTTTTATTAAAGCTCTTTAATTGCAAAACATATGTATGGATAATTCTTCAACAATGACCCTTACAAAGCTTTCTGTTACAAATTTTCCCCCCTTAGTCCCCACCACTCCCCTAGATGGCAGGAAGTCCACTACATGTTAATTATGTTAATGACAAATCGAATATATGTATGCATATTTCCACACTTATTGTTGTGCAAGAAAAATCGTGTCTACAAGAAAAAAATGTGAGAAAAGAAACACAGTGCAAGCAAACATACATAGAGGGCATGAAAGTGTTATGTTTTTTTCCACATTTCATATTGCTTTCTCTGAGTGTATATGGCTTTCTTCACTAACCAAATGCAAGTGGTTTGAAGTATTTCATTTTTGAAGAGAGCTATGTCCATCAGAATTGATCATCATATAGTCTTGTTGTTGCCATGTATAATGATTTCCTGGTTCTGCTCATTACACTCAGCATCAGTTCATGCAAGTCTCTCCAGGCCTCTCTGAAATCACCCTGCTGGTCATTTCTTATAGAAAAATAATATTCCATAACATTCATATGCCATAATTTATTCAGACATTCTCTAATTAATGGGCATCTATTCAGCTTCCAGTTTCTAGCCACTAGAAAAAGGGCTGCCACAAACATTATTGCACATGTGGGTCCCTTTTCTTCCTTTAAGATCTCTTTGGGATATAAGCCCAATAGAAACACTGCTGGGTCAAAGGCTATGCACAGTTTGATAACTTTATGACCATAGTTCCAAATTACTTTCCAGAATGGTTGCATCCGTTCACAGTTCCACCAACAATGTATCATTGTCTCAGTTTTTCCACATCCCATCCAACATTCGTCATTATCATTTCCTTCATTTTAGCCAATCTGACAGGTGTGTAATGGTATCTCAGAGTTGTCTTAATTTGCATTTCTCTGATCTGTAGTGATTTGCAGTACCTTTTCATAAGACTAGAAATGGTTTTAATTACATCTGAAAATTGCCTGTTCATATCCTTTGGCCATTTATTGATTGGAAAGTGGCTTGAATTCTTATAATTATGAGACAATTCTCTATAAATTTTAGAAACGAGGTCTTTAGCAGAACCCTTAAATGTAAAGATGATTTCCCAATTTATTGCTTCCCTCCTAATCTTGTCTGCATTAGTTTTGTTTGTACAGAAACTTTTTAACTTAACATAGTCAAAATTTTCTATCTGGTGTTAAATTAAGAGTTCCAGTTCTTCTTTGGACACAAATTAATTCTATCTCCACAGGTCTGAGAGGTAAACTATTCTATGTTCCTCTAATTTGCTTAGAATGTAACTCTTTATACCTAAATCATGAACCGATTTAGATCTTATCTTGGTATGTGGTGTTAGGTGTGGGTCAAGCCCTAGTTTCTTCCACACTAGCTTCCAATTTTCCCAGCAGTTTTTGTCAAACAGTGAGCACTTATCCCAAAAGCTGGAGTCTTTGGGTTTATCAAACACTAAATTGCTATAGTTATTGCCTAGTTTGTCCTGTGATCTTATCCTATGCCACTGATTGAATACTCTGTTTCTTAGCCAGAACCAAATGGTTTTGATGACTGCTGCTTTATAATATAGTTTTAGATCTGGTACAGGAAGGCCACCTTCAACAGCTTTTTTTCAATGATTCTCTTCAAATTCTTGACCTTTTGTTCTTCTAGATGAACTTTGCTACTATTTTTTTCTATATATGTAAAATAATTTCTTGGGAGTTTGATTGGGATGGCACTAAATAAATATATTATTTGGGTAGTACTGTCATTTTTATTGTATTCACTCTGCCTACCCATGAGCATTTGATGTTTTTCCAATTGACTAGGTTTGACTTTATTTGTGTGGAAAGTGTTTTGTAGTTTAGTTCCCATAGTTCCTGACTTTTCCTTGGCAGATAGGATTTCCAAATATTTTATACTATCAACAGTTATTTTGAATGGAATTTCTTTTTGTATCTCTTGTTGCTGAATTTTGTTGGTAATGTATAAAAATGCTGATGATTTATTTTGTACCTTGCAACTTTGCTAAAGTTGTGAATTGTTTCTAGTAGTTTTTTAGTTGAGTTTCCAGGGTTCTCTAAGTATACCACCATATCATCTGCAAAGAGTGATAATTTGGTTTCCTCATTATCTACTCTAATTCCTTTAATCTCTTTTTCTTCTCTTATTGCTAAAGCTAACATTTCTAATGCAATATTAACTAGTAATGGTGACAGTGGGAAGCCTTGTTTCACTCCTGATCTTATTGGGAACGGTTTTAGTTTGTCTCCATTACATATGATGCTTGCTGATGGTTTTAAGTAGATGCTTCTAAAGATTTTAAGGAAAAGCCCAATTATTCCTATACTCTCTAGTGTTTTTAATAGGAATGGGTTTTGGATTTTATCAAATACTTTTTCTGCATCTATTGAGATAATGATGATTTTTGTTAGTTTGGCTATTAATATAATTGATTGTGCTGATAGTTTTCCTAATATTGAAGCAGCCCTGCATTCCTGGTACAAATCCCACTTGGTCATAATGTATTATCCTGGGAATGATTTTCTGTAATCTCTTTGCTAATATCTTATTTAAAATTTTTGCATCAATATTTATTAGAGAAATTGGTCTATAGTATTCCATCTCTGTTTTCACTCCACCTGGTTTAGCTATCAGCAACATATCTGTATCATAGAAGGAATTTGATAGTGTACATTCTTTCCCTATTCTTTCAAATAGTTTGTATAGTATTGGAATTAATTGTACTTTGAATGTTTGGTAGAATTCACATGTAAATCCCTCTAGCCCTGGAAATTTTTTCTTAGGGAATTATTAATAGCTTCTTCTATTTCTTTTTATAAAATGGAGCTATTTAAATAGTTTATTTCCTCTTCTGTTAACCAGGGCAGTCTATATTTTTGTAGATATTCCTCCATTTCATTTAGATTATCAAATTTATTGGCATAAAGTTGGGCAAAGTAATTCCTAATTATTATTGTAATTTCCTCTTCATTGAAAAAAAAAGTTCTCCCTTATCATTTTTGAGACTAACAAATTGATTTTCCTCTTTCCTTTCTATAATTAAATTAACTAGATGTTTATCTATTTTGTTGGTTTTTTCATAAAACCAACTCTTAGTTTTATTTATTAATTCAATAGCTTTCTTATTTTCAGTTTTATTAATCTCCCCTTTTATTTTCAGAATTTCCAATTTGCTATTTAATTGAGGATTTTTAATTTGTTTTTTTCCAGTTTTTTTTAATAGTAAGACCAATTCACTGATCTCTTTCTCTATTTTATGTGAGTAAGCATCTAGACATATAAAATTACCCCTTATAACTGCTTTGCCCATATTCCACAAATTTTGGCATGTTGTCTAATTATTGTCATTCTCCATGATGAAATTATTGATTGTGTCTATGATTTGCTCTTTCACCCATTCATTTTTTTTAAATTAGATTATTTAATTTCCAATTAACTTTTGGTGTGTTTTCTCCTGGCCTTATATTGCATGTGATTTTTATTGCATCATAATCTGAAAAAGATGCATTTATTATTCCTGTCATTCTGCATTTGATTTGGATGTTTTTATACCCTAACACATGGTCAATTTTTGAATAAGTTCCGTGAATCACAGAGAAAAAAGTCAACTCCCTACTGTCTCCATTCAATTTCTTCCAAAGATCTATCATACCTAACTTTTCTAACAATTTATTTACCTCCCAAATTTCTTCTTATTTATTTTGTGGTTTGATTTATCTAATTCTGAGAAAGCAAGGTTGAGATCCCCCAAAATAGATAATTTTGCTGTCTATTTCTTCTTGCATCTCTCTTAATATCTCCCCTAGGAATTTGGATGCTATACCACTTGGTGCATATATATTTAATATTGATATTGCTACATTATCTATGGCATCCTTTAATAAAATATTGTTTCCTTCCTTATCTCTTTTAATTAGATCTATCTTTGCTTTTACTTGTTCTGAGATCAGGATTCCTACCCCTGCTTTTTTTTGTTCACTTGAAGCATAATAGATTCTGTTCCAGCCTTTTACCTTCACCTTGTATGTGTCTCTGTGCTTTAGACGTGTTTCTTTGTAAACAGCATATTGTTGGATTCTGGTTTTTAATCCAGTCTGATATCTGCTTTCGCTTTATGGGAAAGTTCATCCCATTCACATTCACAGTTAAAATAATTAATTCTGTATTTCCTGCCATCTTATTTACCCAAATTATGTTTTTCTCTTTCCTTTCCCCTTTCTCCCTTCCCCCTCCACAGTATTTTGCTTTTGATGACAGCCTCACCCGAACAGTCCTCCCCCTTTTAAAGCCCCTCCTCCTCTTTTATTCCTTTCCCCTGATTCTTCTATTTTCCCTTCTCTTAGTCTATCCTTTTCTTTTAATCCTTTCCCTCCCACTTGCCTATAAGGAAGGACAAGTTTCTCTGTGAAACCAAATGTGTCTGATATACTCTTTTAGAGCCCAATCTGATGAGAGTAAGATTTACACAATGCTCATCTCCTCCCTTTTTTCCCTCAATTATATTAGGTTTTCTTTGTCTCTTGACGAGATTTTATCTTATTTTTACCTCCTTTTTTAAACTTTATTTTTACCACATTTTCCCTCTTTTCCCCAGTATGATAGCCTTTCCACCTCTAGCTTCTTTTTCATATTATAGCAAAGTAATAAGATGTCTTCTTTCTTTTTTTTTTATCATGGATTTCAGGAAGCCTAATAATCCTTTGAATGTCTCTCCTAGATCTATTTTCAAAGATAATTGTTTTTACTGTGAGATATTTCATTTTTTCTTCTATTTTTTTCATTTTTTTGTTTTTGTTTGACTGATTCTTGAAGTCTTATTGAGTCATTCATTTCCATTTGTTCAGTTCTAATTTCTAGTGTATTATTTTCTTTAGTTACTTTTTTTTAGCTCCTTTTGCAATTTGCCATTTAAATTTTTTTTCATTGCATTCTTTTTTCATTTTTTTCCATTTCTTCTTGAAGTAATCTCATTTCATTTCCCCATTTTTTCTTCTAATTCTCTTTTAGCATTTTTATGTAATATTTGAAGAAAGCCTTGTGAAATAGGAACCAGCTCACATCTCTCTTTGGGGTTTCTTCTGGAGTTACTTTGCCTTTAGGAACCTCAAGTTTTAAGATTTGTTCTTCTTTCTCTCCATAAAAGCTGTCTATGATGAGAGTTCATTTTTGTTTTTTATTCATTTTTTTTAAGACTTGAGATCTGTTCAATGCAACGTAGTGGCAGCTGATTTAATTTCCCCCGGGACAGTTCTGTTGATTGATTTGCATTGCTGAGTAATGGCAGCTGGGTCCTATATTCTTCTGGGGCTCAGTGGTTTACAAATTGCTTTCTACAAAAAGCAAATCTGCCAAACCATCTGCTTGCAACCAGGACAGAGTGGCCTGAGAGGCTCATAGAACATTCCCAGTTGCATGGAAGCTACAAAGCTCTGACTCCCCTCTCCAGCTTCTTGCACCAGTTTCCCTATGTTGTGGTATGGGTTTGGCAGATTGGCCCCCTGCCGAATGAAACAGACATGTTCTGAAGTTCTTCCAAGTTATCTTCTGGGAATGTGCTGTGCTCTAAACATTTGTGGATTCTTTGACTTTGAAACCAGTTTAGAGGCTTAATATGCTATTGTTTTGAGAGAAGGTTAGTGGAGGTTACAGAGAGTCATGTCTACTCTGTGCCAGATTGTATCCACCCCAGGTTCAAAGAGAAATTATCAGACACATTTACCTTCACAGAGAACCTTGTTTCACCCTCAAAAGAGGGGAAAGAGGAAGGAAAGGGGTAAGGTAATAGAAGGAAGAAGAGAAGTAGAAGGGAAATGTATAAAAAGGGTGCAGGGCTGCAAATAGGGCAGGTTGTTTGAGGTAGGGAGTTGTTAGTGACAAAATGCTGGGAGGAGAGAAAGGGAGAAAGGGAAGAAAAAAATATAACTGGGGGTAAACAAGATGATAAGGAATATAGATATAGTAATTCTATCTGTGAACCTGGATGGTATGAACTTTCCCATAAAATAGAAGTGAATAGCAGGCTGGATTAAAACCCAGAATCATACAATTTATTACTTATAAGAAATTGATTTAAAGCAAGATACATTTATAGTAAAGGTGAAAGGCTGCAGCAGAATTTATTATGATTCAGCAGAAGTAAAAACAAACAACAACAACAACAACAAAAACAACAACAACAACAAAACAAAGCAGGGATAGCAATCCTGATCTTAGATCAAGCAAAAAGAAAAATAGACCTAATTAAAAGAGATAAAGAAGGAAACTACATCTTGCTTAAAGGTACCATAGGTAATAGAGTAATATTAATACTAAACATATATGCTTGAAGTGATATAGCATCCAGATTTCTAGAGGAAAAGTTAAGAGAGCTGCAAGAAGAATTAGTCAGCAAAACTACACTACTGAGGGATCTCAACCCTGCTCACACACGAACTAGATAAATCAAACCACAAAATACATAAAAAAACTTAAAGAGGTAAATAGAATCCTAGAAAAGTTAGGGCTGAGAAAACTTTGAAGAAAATTGATTGGAGACAGAAAGGAATACGCCTTTTTCTCAGCAATACATGAAGCCTACACAAAATTGACCCTGTTATGAGGGCATAAAAATCTCAAAATCAAATGTAAAAAGGCAGAAAAAGTAAATGCATCTTTCTCAGATCATAATGCAATGAAAATTACATGCAATAAAAGGCTAAAGTAAAATAGACCAAAAATTACCTGGAAATTAAATTATCTAATCCTTAGGAAATAGTAAGTGAAACAACACATCATATACACAAACAATAATTTCATTCAAGAGAATGACAATGAGACAATATACCAAAATTTGTGGAATGCAGCCAAAGAAGTTCTTAAGGGAAATTTTATATCTCTAGATGCTTACTTGCACAAAATAGAGAAAAAGAACATCAATGAATTGGGCTTGCAACTAAGAAAGCTAAAAAAAGAACACCTTAAAAATACCCAAGTAAATATCAAATT
>JAJPUD010020155.1:0-25231 GCA_023553655.1 Myrmecobius fasciatus
TGAAAATTCCTGCCTTTATTCTGTTGTTCCTCTGTACCTCCCTTTCTTCTCAATAAAAGCCCAACTGGCACCCAGGTCTCCACCAAGCCGCTCTATCTATCCCTGCCTCTCCAAGACCTGACTCCTTTAGTCAAGGCTTGGCTATCACTACCACATTGGGCATGTCCAAGGCACATCTTTTCCCTGCCTAGACCAGGAGTTCTCTGAGGGCAAAAAACATGGAGTGACCTTTCCTAAACTATCACCTTCAGGTCTCAAGGAAATGTTCAAGTAGGGCTCTGAGTGAAGGAGTTGCAGGTCATCCTCCTTATTTCCAAATGGAAGAAACTTGTTCAGGGAAGTCACAGGATTTGCTAAGGGTCACTCTGCCAAATGTTTATCCTAGACTGACTAGAAGCTGGGGGCAAGGCTTGATTTGCTTTTTATTGAACCCCACAGTCCTAACTGAAGACTCTCAGAACCACCAACTCTATGGGGAACCTATCCACCAGTTTATGGGGAACGCCTTCCCAGTGGCCTGCCCTGCTCTTGGCGTCAGTCACCCTTTCTCTCAAAGGAGAAGGCTGGACCAGATGGGCTCCGAGGTCTCTTTTAGTCTTAAATACTGTTCAAACCTACAAGTCCATTCAGACTCTAGCCCCACATCCAATCCCCTGCCACAGTGTTAGCAAACTAGCCCCCAGGCCCACAACTCAGTTGGTCTTAGCCTCCTGAGCACAGAAGAAAAGTTAGCAGGAAACTGAAATCGAAGATCCCAGTCTTCCTGGGCATGGTAGGGAAATGGTCCCCATCTGGTCCCACAGAGGACATTCGCCATGGACTTCCCTGGAGTCCAAGGCATGCAACAGTACCTGTGATCAAGTGGACCTGGGGCATGGGAAGACAGAAACACAGGAACCAAACACACTCCTATATTTATATACATACTACTCTCATATACTTTGAGTTCAAGTATGCCATAAAAATTTTTTATATGAATCAATGAGTTATCTTGGTGAGGAGACAAAAGGGGGTATCATGAGTCCCTTCACAAACATCTGACTGACATGAGGGGCAGAGAGATCAGGCAGACAAAAGCAAAACATGTTGAAGTCCTAATTAGCATCTAAGGAAAATAGAATGGAAATGGATGTTGGAAGATGTGGCTACATCTCCTCATGGAAGAGCATCCCAATCTTGCATGCGTATATTGATGTGTCGGAGTACTCCCAGGGCCCTGTAGCTGAGGATCAGTAGGTTCTCTTTAAGAATTCCTATGTATCAGTTCTTTTCTATACTCCTTTGTTGTTCATATTTTAATACTCATACATCTTGGTATACATTATACTCAATTATATACAATATATGTGAGTTCCCCGGATTTCCTTCATAGTCATATCTAGGAGCAATCTGATCTCTTATGACTCACATATATGATTATTCATGCATTTTCTCTATATGGTTGCATTTATGAGCATTTATCTATTCTTTCTCTATTCCTGTACATCACCTGTGAGTACCCATTAAATTCATATTTTCCCTCTCCCTCTCCCCCATCTCTTACTATATAGGAGCCCTGATATGGTCTCTGTATGCTTGGACAGAGTTTTAATATATTCTCTGTTGGGGACAAAAGAAGTAGCATCCTCTCAGGAGAGGACATTGAGAGGTAAATATAGCAAGAGGGTGTAAGCACATATATACAAATATGGATAATAGAGAATATAGGTACTCCTACAGTGGAATAGAGAGTGAATGAGGCAGTACTCAATACATAGGAAGAGAGAGAATGATCGCCACTGTTTATGAGGACAGACATAGCATTTATGACCAATAGAAATGATTTTATAGAAAGAATTCATCAGTATATATCATTAGGAATGAAGAGAAAGAACCTGAATAGATAAATATAGGGAGGAATTGGTTCTGTCCTTTGATCTGTAAGTTCTCCTACATAATGTATTCATTTGCACAAAGAGAGACTCTGCAGTCATATATGAGTATTCAAAGATGAATTCAGAATACACATATGTTCCATGTAGGCAGTATCTGCTGTTTGTTTTTTTTTAAATTTTATTTTATTTGCAAAACATATGTATGGGTAATTCTTCAGCATTAACCCTTACATAGCTTTCTGTTACAAATTTTTCCCCCCAACTCCCCACCCCTCCCCTAGATGGCAGGATATCCACTACATGTTAATTATGTTAAAATATTGGCAAATCTACCCACACATATGTTATGCAAATAAAATAAAAAAATATTGGCAAATCAAATATATGTATACATATTTCCACACTTATCATTGTTGTGCAAGAAAAATCTTATCTACATAAACGATACATCAGATAAAGGAAACACAATGTAAGCAAACATCAATCAAGGAGTATGAGAATGTTATGTTGTGGTCCACATTTCACATCCCTCTCTCTGGGTGTATATGGCTTTCTTCAGTGAACAATTGGAAGTGATTAGAAACATTTCATTGTTGAAGAGAGCCACGTCGATCAGAATTGATCGTCATATGGTATTGTTGTTGCCATGTATAATGATCTCCTGGTTCTGCTCATTTCACTCAGCATCAGCCCATGCCAGTCTCTCCAGGCCTCTCTGAAATCATCCTGCTGGTCATTTCTTACAGAACAATAATATTCCATAATATTCATATACCATAATTTATTCAGCCACTCTCCAACTGATGGGCATCCACTCAATTTCCAGTTTCTAGCCACTACAAAAAGGGCTGCCACAAACATTCTTGCACATGTGAGGCCCTTTCCTTCCTTTATGATTTCTTTGGGATATAAGCCCAATAGAAATGCTGCTGGGTCAAAGGGTATGCACAGTTTGATAACTTTTTGAGCATAGTTCCAAATTGCTCTCCAGAATGGTTGGATCCGTTCACAGTTCCATCAACAATGAATCAGGGTCCCAGTTTTCCCATATCCCCTCCAACATTCATTGTTATCTTTTCCTATCATTTTAGCCAATCTGACAGGTGTGTAGTGGTACCTCAGGGTTGCCTGAATTTTCATTTCTCTGATCAATAGTGATTTGGAGCACCTTTTCATATGGTTATAAATAGTTTTAATTTCATCCTCTGAAAATTGTCTGTTCATGTCCTTTGACCATTTATCAATTGGAGAATGGCTTGGATTCTTATAAATATGAGACAATTCTCTATATATTTTAAAGATGAGACGTTTATCAGAACCCTTAAATGTAAAGATGATTTCCCAATTTATTGCTTCCCTCCTAATCTTGATTGTATTGGTTTTGTTTGTACAAAAACTTTTTAACTTAATATAGTGGAAGTTATCTATCTGGTTTTCAATTAAGAGTTCCAGTTCTTCTTTGAAGATAAATTTATTCCACCTCCACAGGTCTGAGAGGTAAACTATATTACATTCCTCTAATTTACTTATAATATCACTCTTTATATCCAGATCATGAAACCATTTAGATCTTATCTTGGTATGTGGTGTTAGGTGTGGGTCAAGCCCTAATTTCTTCCATACTAGTTTCCAATTTTCCCAGCAGTTTTTGTCAAAGAGTGAGTACTTATCCCAGAAGCCGGGGTCTTTGGGTTTATCAAACACTAAATTGCTATAATTATTGCCTAGTTTATCCTGATATCCAATCCTGTGCCACTGATTGACTACTCTATTTCTTAGCCAGTACCAAATGGTTTTGATGACCGCTGCTTTGTAATATAGTTTTAGATCTGGTACAGCAAGTCCACCATCATCAGCCTTTTTTTTTTTCATTAATTCTCTTGAAATTCTTGACCTTTTTTTCTTCCAAATGAATTTTGCTACTATTTTTTTCTAGATCTGTAAGATAATTTCTTGGGAGTTTGATTGGTATGGCACTAAATAAGTAGATTAGTTTGGGTAGTATTGTCATTTTTATTATATTTGCTCAACCTACCCATGAGCATTTTATGTTTTTCCAATTGACTAGGTCTGATTTTGTGTGGAAAGTGTTTTGTAGTTTAGTTCATATAGTTCCTGAGTTTCCCTTGGCAGATAGATTCCCAAATATGTTATACTATCAACAGTTATTTTGAATGGAATTCCTTTTTGTATCTCTTGCTGCTGAACTTTGTTGGTAATATATAAAAATGCTAATGGTTTATATGGATTAATTTTGAATCCTGCAACTTTGCTAAAGTTTTGAATTGTTTCTAGTAGTTTTTTAGTTGAGTCTCTAGGATTCTCTAAGTATACCATCATGTCATCTGCAAAGAGTAATAATTTGGTTTCTTCATTACCTACTCTAATTCCTTTAATCTCTTTTCCTTCTCTTATTGCTAAAGCTAACATTTCTAAGACAATATTAAATAGTAATGGTGACAGTGGGAAGCCTTGTTTCACTCCTGATCTTATTGGGAATGGTTCTAGTTTGACTCTATTACATATGTTGCTTGCTGAAGGTTTTAAGTAGATACTACTAATCATTTTAAGGAAAAGCCCATTTATTCCTATACTCTCCAGTGTTTTTAATAGGAATGGGTGTTATATTTTTTCAAAGGCTTTTTCTGCATCTATTGAGATAATCATATGGTTTTTGTTAATTTGATTATTAACATAATTGATTATGCTAATAGTTTTCCTAATATTGAACCAGCCCTGCATTCCTGGTATAAATCCTACTGGATCATGGTGTATTATCCTGGGGATAACTTTCTGTAATCTCTGGATAACTTATTCTTGGCTGTAATCCAAGTTCTTTTGCCTTTTGGAATATCTGATTCCAGGCCCTTCGATCCTTCAATGTGGAAGCTGACAGATCCTGTGTAATTCTAATTACAGTTCCTCAGTATTTGAACTGTTTCTTTCCAGCTGCTTGCAATACCCTTTCCTTGGTGCGATAGTCCTGAAATTTGGCCACGATATTCCTTGGGGTTTTGATTTTGGGGTCTCTTTCAGGAGGTGATCAGTGAATTCTTTCAATGCCATTTTTGCCTTCTGATTCTAAAACATCAGGGCAATTCTCTTTCATGATTTCCTGAAAGATAGCATCAAGGTTCTTTTTTTCATCGTGGCTTTCAGGCAGTCCAATAATCCTTAGATTGTCTCTCCTGGATCTGTTTTCCAAGTCAGTTGTTTTTCCTAGGAGATATTTCATATTTTCTTCTATTTTTTTTCATTTTTTGTTTTTGTTTGACTGATTCTTGAAGTCTTATTGAGTCATTTACTTCTATTTGTTCAATTTTAATTTTTAAAGTATTATTTCATACAGTTATCTTTTTTAGCTCCTTTTGTAGCTGGCCAATTGAATTTCTTGGTTTGATGCATTCTTTTTCCATCTTGCCAATTTTATTTTTCAGTGAATTTTTGTCTTTTTCCAATTCGCCATTTTTATTTTCCAGTGAATTGATGATTTTTTTCCAATTCACCATTTTTATTTTCCAGTGAATTGGTGATTTTTTCCAATTCCCCAATTTTGTTTTTCAGTGAATTGTTTTCTTTTTCCAATTCACCAGTCCTGTTTTCCAGTTTTTGATATCTCTGTTGCCCTGATCTCAATTTATTTCCCCATTCTTCTTCTAGCTCTCTTTTGAGATTCTTTATGCAATCTTCCAGGAAAGCCTTCTGAAAAGGGGACCAGCTCATGTCCACCTTTGTGACTTCCTCTGGGATTGTTTTCAGAATCTCATGATCTGGGGATTGTCCTACTTTCTCTCCGTAGAAGCTGTCTATGGTGAGAGCTCTCTTCTGCTTCTTGCTCATGGTTTAAAGTTGGGATATTGGTCAAAAGCAGAGAAAACTGCACCAATTTGTATTTGCCCTGGGGCAGTTTGCCGAGTTGACTTCCAGAGCAGGGCTCGGCTAGATCTGCACTAGGACCACGTTTTCAGTTGTTCTCAATCCACCCTTTACCAAAGGCAGATCTGCCAAAGCACCTGCTCGCAAGCAGAGCAAAGTGGCCCAGGCGTCTACCAGGGACTTCCTGGGTGCCTAAAATCCACCCCTCTATCACAGCTCTGACTTCCGCCCCTGGGGCGTCTGATCGGGACCAGGGGCAGATTCCCCTGAGGCTAACCTTCTCAAGAGTTTTTTCAAAGTAGATTGTTGATAGAAGTGCGTTGTATTCCAAGTGTTTGGTGGAGCCCTCACTCCACAACCAGTTTGGAGGCTCAATTTGTCTGGGTCTGAGGGAAGGTCTCAGGAGCTCACAGAGAATGATGTCTGCAGTTCGCCATCTTGGCTCCGCCCCCCAGTATCTGCTGTTTGTAGGATAATATCATCATATGTATTCCCATATATAGGATTATAAAGAGAGTCATTCTGTGCTCACAAGGAGGAATAGAGGAAAAGAAAATGAAGATTACTCCTTTCCACAAATATATGGAGGAAATAATTGAGCCCTCAAGGATAAGAATACAGAAATCTCAGGGGTCCCGACGAGGAGGCCAGCAAGCCATCTGCACAGACAACAGGGGATCTCGGGTATCAGTCTTGGTCCCTGGGGTCCTCTGCCTCCCTTCTCCAGGTTCCAAAATGACAAGAGTCAGAGAACTCTGCTGCCAGTTGGAACCACATCTAGTGGTAGGGGAGGGGTAAGGAATGAACCCCCCCCAGAAGGTCTTTGGGAAAATGGGCACCAATATAGGGATGAGTAACAGAGTCTGAAAGGCTGTGGGGACGAGGGAGGCTGACTGTAGGAAGAGGAAGGAATGAGATTTATGGTAGGGGCCAGTGGAGGGAGTGGAGGCATGGGGGTTGACAGATTATTGCTCCAACATCTTCTGAGCTGAGGTCAGCAGCCATTGGTGCCCAGAGTGTGTGTGGGGGGTCCATCTACCCCAGACTATGTCCCCCATGGCTGATGGTTTTTTGGGGACTTTGAGGGCTTGCAGTGAATATCTGAAGGATGAGATAGGTCAAGACTCCCTGAAACTCAGGCTCCTGAGCATGGAAGAAAAATGGGCAGGAAATATAAGCCCTAGACCCCAGGAATCTTGTCCATGATGGGAAAATGGTTACCTGGTCTCTATCAGATATTGGCTTTCCAGCCCCTGGACCCTGAGGTCTGACAGTCCCTGTGAGGTAGAGGCAGGGGGGCAGGTCTGGTTCAGGAGTAAGTCCAGGGAGGAACATGGAATTTATTCCAATCTTTAGGGGTAGATTAAGGGCTGAACTTGCCAGATGGGGGCTGGCCCAAGAGAAAGCATTAGAATGGCAGGAGTTTCTCAGACAGGATATGATGGGGGTGAGGACATAGGGATGAGGTCTGGTTGCCCTAGTAGGTTTGGAGAGGATGGAGGGCTGCAAGAGACGTCAGAGCTCATCTGGGCCAACCTTCTCATGTAAGAAAAAGGCAGGTGAGAGGAAGGCAGAGACATAGCCAAGATCACAGAGACAGGAAGGGGCAGACAGGACAGAGACAGGAAAGGCCTGGAACCCCAGTCTTTCTTAATTATCAGGCTTGCTGGTTTCCATCTTTGTCTGACCCTCCTCTGGAAGCCAAGCTTCATGGTCTAAAGTCCTTTGGAAGGAGCTCCCCAGAAGCAGGTGGAAAGGCTCTCCATTGAGCTGGGACTTCTAGGAGTCTTTAAGGGGGGCTGTGGGGCTAAGGGAAAAGCAAACCTACATTCCCGCCCCCAACTTTGGGCCAGCCTGGGATACATAGGTAGCAGCACGAGCCTGAGAAAATCCCATGCTTTCCCTGGATGAGTTTCTTCCATTTGGAAATAAGGGAGGTAACCCCCAACTCAGAGTCCTACTTGAACATTTCCTGGGGGCTGAGAGGAGTTCCCCTAGGCAAGGTCGCTGTTTCCTGTTCATAGAGAACTCCCAGTTTAGTGTGGGCAAAGGTGTGTCCTGCATATCCCCAATGGCCTAGTGGTGGCAAAACCTTGGCCCAAGGGAGGCAAGCCTTGCATAGGCAGGGGTTGAGACCTGCTTGGCATGAGAGGTGAGTTGTTTGGCACTTGGGCTCTTAATGATGGGAAGAAATGTGCAGATTTTCACCAGAACACAGGCAGGAATGTTCAGCTGGGCCAAGGGACTTACCTGGGCTGCAGAAGGGGGTTCTGGGAATCAGGGTGGGAAAGCAAGCTGGAATAAGCCCTTGAGCCCAGCTCAGGGGTCCTTTCCTTTGACATTCTGAGCAGGTCAGTGTGGTTCTGCCCACTAGGGAAAGAGGAGAAGGCCTCCAACCTCCAGAGATGAAAAACGGATCTCACAATGTCTTCAGAAATACCTGATTGACTTGATGGTGGAATCATTGGAGAAAGGCAAAACAGGATGAGATCTTTAACTGAATAAAGAAATGTCATGGAAAAAGATGGTGGAATATAATATAGATACATAAAAGTGCGGTCCTATCTTCCATGTAAATTTTGATATTTATGAGTACTCCTCTCTTCTCTCTTTGTATCCTTATAGCTGAGAATCAATATGTTCTTTTTCTGTATTCTCATGTTATCACTACTGTGTTTTATTCTTTTGCTGTTCATATTTTAGCATCTTTGCATATGTTAATCAATATATGTGGATTTCCCATGTTTTCCATAGTTATATTTACATATAAGCAATATGATCTTATGTGATTCAAGCACATATTTATTCATGGCTTTTCTCTACGTGTTTGCATAAATGGGTACTTATACAATCTTTCTCTGTTCCTATAACAGAATGTGACTTGGGAATAGTCATTCTGCTCATTTATTCTCTTTCTAAATTCCTATATAGTAGTGAAAACCTCTCTGTGTACCTATCCTGGAGTCTTCATGTCTTCTCTGACAGAGAAAAAGCAGAATAGTTTCAGCCATGTAGGGCACATATAAGAGAATTTTTAAAGGTGAATATAGCAAGAGAATGTATGCATATACGCACACAAGTGTATATACAGGAAAAGAGAGAACACAGCTACTCCTACAAATGTATAAAGAGTGAATGTAGGGGTACTCATATACATAGCAATTGAGAAAATCATTACCAGTGTTTATGAGGAAATAGAATTTATTGCTCATATAAATGAATGTATATAAAGCATTAATCAATACAGCTACATAAGAAGAAAGAAAAAGTACCTGAATACGTTAGGATACATATGAATCTATTCACTGGCTTTTTATGTATGAATTATCATACATTATCTATCCATTTGCAGAAAGAAAAATGATTTATACTTTATAGAAGATACTGCCATCATATATGAGTATTCATAGATGAATACAGAATACATAGATAGTAAATACAAGCATTCTTTGATCTATGTAAGAATAGTCACATATATATTCCCAGATATGGTTATGGAAACCTATTCAAGTACTGAAAAAAAGGACTGGAGAGAGAAAATGGAGGATTACTCCCTTGGGGAATATACAAAGCCCTCATGTATTAGAATATAAAAAGGCCAGGATTTTGATGAGGGGGAAAGAGAGCTGTCTTCACAGACAGCAGGGGGTCGCTGGCATCAATCCTGGTCTCGGAAGTCCCCTCCCTCCCTGCATTGGCTGTTGCCATGACAACAGTGGGGCAGCTGGAGCCACTTGTAGCCGAGTTGGGGGAAGGGAAATACCAAGAAGGTCTTCAGGAGAAGGAAAAATGAGCTGGAGGAAGAGTGGGGGAAGGGAAATGAGCCTCAGCAGGCCTGTGGGAGCGGGAGGTTGGTTTCTTTTTTTGTTTTGTTTTGTTTTTATTTATTAAAGCTTTTTATTTACATAACATCTGAGTAATTTTTCTACATTGACCTTTGCAAAATTTTCTGTTCCAAATTTTTCCCTCCTTTCCTCCACCCCTTCCCCTAGATGGCAGGTAGTCTAATATATGTTAAATATTAAAATATATGATAATAAAATATATAAAAATATAATATATATATATGAGAAAATATATGATATCTATACAGTTATCTTGCTGCACAAGAAAAATCACATCTCAAAAGAGAAAAAAAACAACCTAAGAAGGAAAACAAAATGTAAGCAAATATTCACAAAAAGCATTAAAATGCTATGTTGTGGTCCACACTCAGTTGCCACAGGCCTCTCTCTGGGTGTACATGACTATCTTCATCGCTGAACAATAGGATCTGGTTTGAATCACATCATTGTTGAATGAGATGGGAAACTGAGGACTTCTCAGAATAATGACTGTGAGAGATTGGTAGGATTTTTCATTGGGGATCCTACTGCAGGAAAAGAGATAAATTGTGGCCTTTTAGAATATCAAAGGCAGGCCAGAACCTATCTGCTAGTTACTGATTTGAAAAAGGGTCTGGTTGATATCTGTGGGCCTTGAGTGGGTGGGAAGTGCTTTGTTCTGGAGATTGGCAGGTCTGGGAGTGGGCCTCCCTTTCTTTCTCTAGTGTGGGCTCAGGTGAGAAGGCCGTGTGCACTCCTTCCTCTCCTTGGCTCGGCCCGGAGAAGAATGACTGTCCCAAGGAATTTCGCGAAATTTGAATAAACTTCTAATCTTCACTTTGAGAAATCTCTGAGTAATGATTTTGAATCAGGAATCGTATTTTTATCCCACACATTTTTGGGGGCTCATTTCCAGGATAAAGGCCTAGTAAGGGAATGATTGTTGCTCGATTTCAGAGACATAATGGCGCCGAGGGACCTTTTGTCTCTGTCTCCGAAACCCACACCAATCTCCTCTCTACTAAGCAAAAGCACCCCATGGGAGATTCTCAGTGAAGATGGAAGCAGAAGTAAGCCTGGTGTGTGTAAGTCTGGTGTGTGTAAGTTGAATTCAGGAAAGTCCATTAGAATAATAGTTGGGGAGTTTGACAATTGATCACTAGAGAGTGAAGATAGAGCAGCAGGAGATCCAGAGCCTGGGAGAGAGAAAGAAACTATGCCCAGTAAGTTTAGTGAAGAATAATTTTTATATTGGGATTGTTTTCGTGTTGGTGCTTGGCATAAATGCTTGTAGTTTTTTTCAATTCGTGCTTAAAAATTGTAACCTGTACTAATTTGAAAAAAAGGAAGAGAAAAAGGGTTTGGCTGTTTCAAATTCTAGCTGAGAGCACAGGAGAGAGTAATGAAGTCTTATCTTATTCAAGAAGCTGCTCTGCTTGGGGAGGTAAGAGAGAAAACAAAGGGAACTGATGCTGATTAGCTTTTAAAAACCTGGGGGAAAGTTTCTGGGAATCAGTTTAAATGTAAGTGTGTGTGTGTGTGTGTGTGTGTGTGTGTGTGTGTGTGTGTGTGTATAGATAGATAGTTATAGATATAGATACATATAGATAGATATATGTGTGTGTATGTGCATGTATATATATATGTGTGTGTGTGTGTGTGTGTGTGTGTGTGTGTGTGTGTTACCAAATGGTAATTCAGTTTGTTTGCAATGTTTAATTGGGATTTTAGAAAATTTATTTAAGTGGGAAAAGCAATTTTTTTTTTTGCTTTATTGGTCTACTGAATTTTTGGGAATTTAGTTTTAAATTCTGAAATTGTGGGAAATAATATTGTTGCTTTGTGCATGTTAAATCTGTTTATCCTGGGTATGAGATCTTAGGAATTTGAATAATTGGCTTTTTATTATTGAAAGAGAAATTTCTAAAAGCTGTATTTGATTTGATTCAGTTTAATAATCATTTGTTTTAAAAAGTTCTGGTAACTTAGGTTACCTTCTGAAAGATATTTTGGTAATTTGTAAGCATTATAAGTTATGTTTTAAAGTTTGTCATGCTGAACATGTGTGTGAGTTTTATGGAGTGATTGTGGATCTTAAGAGTTTAAAGTTTTGAAGGAGGTGGAGATGGAGAGGAGTAAAGTTAAAAGTTTAAAGTTTAAAAAGGGGAAAATGAGAAGAGAAAAGGAAAAAATATAAATACATAGAAGAAATGATATAAGAAAAATGGATTTGTAGAAACAATTGATGGGGAGAGGGAGAGACAGGAAGGAATCTTTTGGCTTCAAAGGTGAAGCCTCCTTTATTTAAGAGATGAAAGGAGCAATTAGCATCTGGGGGTTAAGAGAAATGGAAAAGGAAGGGAGATATAGAAGGGAGATATCCTGAGATTGGGATTTGCCTTTGGCTGACAGATAAGATTTTGGGGGCGTGGCACCCTAAAAAGTTAGCTTTGAGAAGTGGGAGTCAGGAAGAAGCATGGTGTGGTTGAGAAAAATGCCATGTGGAGGTCACTCTAATTCCCCTCCCCCATTAAGTCTGGTATAGCCACTTTAAATGAACTGCAGCTCTTGGCTTATTGAAATATCAATCGATTATATTGTTTAAAGGAACAGCCTACATTTACATGCAATCTGATCTGATGGGTTTGGGCTGCTTCCAAAAGGCTGTAGGGATTTTTCAATTGAAGGAAGTTGATGTTATTAATTTTTCCATTCGTGAAAAGGAATTATTATTGTTAAATCTGAAAGATCTTTTTATGTGGAATTGGGAAATTTTGTATGAGTTTTAATTGATTGTATTGAGTCAGGTTGAAATTGTATTCATTGTCTAGGGGACTCTGAGAATAATAGTTTTTGCCCCTTTCTGAATGTTTCTGTTATAGATACTATGCAATTTGGAATTGTTTATATATATATATATATATATATATATATGTATATATGTATATGTATATATATATATATATGTGTGTATATATATAGAGTATTTTAAAAGCAAAATGATCTGTAATGTTGAACTTAAAACCATCTTGGTTTTATACAGATAAGCTGTATAAGCTGTGAACTTTTAGGTTCACTGAGATATTTGAGTTAGATTCATCTGAGGCTTTGATTAATGAGAATTGCTGTGGGAGATAAAATCTCTTGGGGCTGCAATTGATATTTCTTTGGAGTTTTAAATTCAGGTATGACTATCTGAAAGATCGTCAAGCCAGTGATCCACCATCTGAAAGGAATATGACATATGGGCTACTGAGAAGGAATCGTTGCAGGTGGAATTTAGTGTCTGGGAATGAACTAGAAGAACAATCTTCATCTCTGCTGAAGGTTGGATTCTTCTGATTCAATTTCCCCAGTGGTGAGAACCCTCATGATTGTTCCTGAGTATGTCTTAAGGTGGAATTATTAAAATTAAGATAGTTGCCTAAGTAAGCTGCTTTATCCTGTATGTGTTTTCAGGTTGAGACCTGAAGGACCAGTTCTGATACTATTTAAGTATCATGAAAGTCCCTGATTTTTTTCTCTTATAGCAAATTTCTGTAATCAAAGCAAGTGGAAATCAGAGAAAGTGGTTAGTGGAAGATATAGAAAACAATAAAATATATTTTTAATTGGCAGTCCAGCTCTGTAGGACTCTAGAGTTTCTTTATAGATAAAGAAACTTCCCTTTTGTGTGAGAAGAGTAGATATTGTATGTTTATGGAAGACAGGGCTAGGTTGTCAGGTCTCTGGACCCCAAATACTACACCCCTTTGGTTACTTATCAAAGATTTATATTAACATAAAATGTGTTTTTCATGTTTTGCATGATCATGGGTGCTATATGGAAGGAAGGGATTTTTTTTGATAACCAAACATTTCAATGCAAAGGTAATGATTACTGCTAGCTATCCATGAACCTAGAGAGGTTTGTTGTTTCTTGGGAATTCACTTTAGGTGAGGGAAGCAGGCTAACCAATCATCTGTCCATGTTGCTGATTGTTTGCCCAGGACCATAGCAACTTTAACACCCAACCTAACTCTGGCATTCCCTCATATAGCTCCCAGGCAAGTAAATTTTGAAAGGCTTGCAAATTGAAGCTGGGGCTTCAAACTGTTTTTTGTTGTGTTAACATCTACACTAATTGTGTGAAAGCTTTTCCTTGTGAGAATTTAGGGCTTTTTCTGGAAGAGATTATACTGCAGGGCACAATATTTTGCCTATTACACCTAGTCCTTTGAGGGGAAAAAAAGCCAGAGTTTTGGGAAAGCTTTTTTAGTATTTATCTTAGGGAAGGTTATTTGGACAAGAGGCATTTGTGATAGCCTCATCCCCTCCTCAGCCCTTTTCTAGGTGGGTTTCTAGTGTCTGGTCACTTTTGTATATTCTCTTCTGCTCAATTTTAGTCCCTGTGTTTTTAATGTATTTGTGAGATTTGCTTCTTCCAGATGCGGAGTGATGAAGTTCCAACCATTTGGTCAATCTGAAGTTACCTGAGACCTGATTCTGACATTCAGCACCTGCTGCAGCCACAATGAGCACCAGGTATCTGCCCTTTTCAGTCAGACCCCACTGGATCTAGCTATGCACCTTGTCAGCCTGAAGCAGCTCTAGAAGATGAGACCTTCGTCCCTTTGTCCCAAATGAGTCGGGGTTTGGACTGCTTGAAATGGGAATGGTGTACAAGGGCTCATTACCTACTCTAATTCCTTTAATCTCTTTTTCTACTCTTACTGCCAAAGCTAACATTTCTAATACAATATTAAATAGTAAAGGTGATAGTGGGCAGCCTTGTTTCACTCCTAATTTTATTGGGAATGGTTCCAGTTTATCACCATTACATATGATACTAGCTGATGGTTTTAAATAGATGCTACTGACTATTTTAAGGAAAAGTTCATTTATTCCTATATTCTCTAGTGTTTTTAATAGGAATGGATGTTGGATTTTATCAAATACTTTTTCTGCATCTATTGAGATAATCATATGTTTTTTGTTCATTTGGTTATTAATATAGTCAATTATGCTAATAGTTTTCCTAATATTGAACCATCCCTGCATGCCTGGTATAAATCCTACTTGGTCATGGTGTATTATTCTGGGCATGATTTTCTGTAATTTTTTTTGCTAATATTTTATTTAAGATTTTTGCATCAATATTCATTAGGGAGATTGGTCTATAATTTTCTTTCTCTGTTTTTGTTTTACCTGGTTTAGGTATCAGTACCACGTCTGTGACATAAAACGAATTTGGTAGGAGTCCCTCATTCCCTATTTTTTCAAATAGTTTATATAGTATTGGAGTTAATTGTTCTTTAAATGTTTGGTAGAATTCACATGTCAATCCATCTGGTTCTGGGGATTTTTCCTTAGGGAATTGATTAATGACTTGTTCTATTTCTTTTTCTAAAATGGGACTATTTAAGTAGTTTATTTCCTCTTCTATTATTCCTCCATTTCACTTAGGTTATCAAATTTATTGGCACAAAGTTGGGCAAAGTAACTTTTAATTATTGTTCTAATTTCCTCTTCATTAGTGAAGGTTCTCCCTTTTCATTTTTGAGACTAACAATTTGATTTTCCTCTTTCCTTTTTCTAATCAAATTAACTAGAGGTATATCTATTTTGTTGGTTTTTTCATAAAACTAACTTTTAGTTTTATTTATTAATTCAATAATTTCTTTTACTTTCAATTTTATTAATCTTTCCTTTTATTTTTTAGGATTTCAATTTTGGTATTTGATTGGGGGTTTTAAATTTGTTCTTTTTCTAGCTTTTTTAGTTGCAAGCCAAATTCATTGATTTTCTCTTTCTCTATTCTATGCCAGTAAGCATCTAGAGACATAGTGGGATGCTGATTTCAGAGAGAGAAGTGAATTCAATGTCTAGTGAGGGCCAGTGTTGTGGATTGGAAGACTCCTGCCTGGCCCAGATGGGTGCTGCCATCATGAGCCACTGGACCTGGGGGGGGGGAAGGCTTGCCCAGATTCAGTTCCCCTTGGCTGATGGCTCATTGAGGACCCCAAGGGATGGGGCTGAATACTTAAGGGGTGCAGAAGGCCAGGGGCCAAGCCCAAAGCACCATTTGTCCTCTCCCTTCTCTGACAGTCAAGCATCATTTAGCTAAAGGTACATGGAAAAGTGTTCTCCAGAAGGAAGTGTGCAGATTCCCATAAAACTGAGGGTTCTAGAAGTCTTCAGGTAGGGCTGCGGTATATATATGTATTTATATATACACACATGTATATATATATATATATACACATATCTATACATCACACATATTTATAAGAAAAGAATGTAAATTTTCCTATAGATTATTAATGAATGTTTGAGAATTCATATAGGTAAGAATTGAGAAAATTATTTTCAATGTTTAAGAGGACATAATATTTACCACTTATATAAATGAATATATAGAAATCATTAATCAATACATGTACATAGGAATGAAGAGAAATATCCTAAATGCATAAATATACATATGAATCTATTCTGTCTTTTTTATATATGAGTTGTCATGCTTTATCTATTCATTTCATGAAGAATTATTTATACTTTACAGGAGACACTCTGTTGTCATATGTGCATACTCAGATATGACAGAATACACATATATTGAATATAGTCATTTTTTAATCTATGAAGTATTGTATAGTTTATGTATATTCCCATATATAGGATTATAAAGAGTCATGCTGTACTCATAAAGAGGAATTGAGAGAGAAAAAATGGAAGATTACTATCTTTCATGAATGTACAAAGGAAATATTTGAGTCTTCATGGATAAGAATATAGAAAGCCCGGGGGTTTTAAGGAGGAGGATGGAGGGCCATCTGCACAGACAACAGGGGGTCACCGAGCATCAGTTCTGTACCTGGGGTTCTCTCCTTCTATGCCCATTTTCCAGAGTGATAACAGTCATGAACCCCCACTGGCAGCTGGAGCCACCTGTAGCATATGTGGGAGAGGAGAAATGAGCAAGAGTGGGATAGGGGAAATGAACCTGAAAGATTGTGTGGAGGATGGACGTTGACCATGGAGAAGAGTGAAGTGGATGTCTAGTGGGAATCAGTGGAGGAAAGGGTAACAATGAGAGTTGGGAGACTTCAACCTCCTCAAGGTGGGTGCTGAAGTCACCATCCACTGATGCTCCGAAGGGGGTCCATTTCTTCCAGATGAGGGTTGTAAGTGAGTATCTTAAAGGTAATAGGATGAGACCAAAACCCGGCTCAGGCTTCCTCCTGAACAAGGGAAAAAATGGGCAGGAAAAACACAAGCCCCAAAGCCCAGGACTCTTGCCTATGGGGCGGGGGGTAAACAATCCCTGGGCTTTGAGATGTGACTGTCCCTGTGAGAAGGGGGGAAGAAGCCTGAACTCATGTGCCCTTTCCTTTCACTCCTTGGGCAGCTCAGTGGGATTATGCCCAACAGAGAAAGAAGGCTTCTCCTCCAACCTGCACAGATCAGCCTCATGGGCATATATCCCTCAATTTGTCCCCTGCTGCTAACAGCCCCAAGAAGCCAGAAGCAGGAGCCAATCCAATTGTTTGTCAAAGTGAAGCCAGAATAAGAGAAATGCAACTTCACCAGGAGCTCTACAAATACTCCATCAACAACTCTTGAACTTATATAGTTTTTCACTTAATTCATCTCAGCAAATACTGAAGTTAATGCAAAGCTAAGGAAAGTACCAGAGATAATAGTGTAGCCTATGATGTAAACCTTCCAACCTAACCTATTCCTCATTATTATTAGTGATTGAAAAGTGAATACCCATTTTGAGGAAAGGACACACATATTCTCTTTCTGTGAGTCTGTCTCTATCTCTGTCTTTGTCTCTGTCTCTCTGTCTCTATCTCTGTTTCTGTCTGTTTCTTACATACAGACAGACACACACACACACAGAGCATTTTTCCTTTCCATTTATGTCTTTGAAGTCAGGCTGCATAATGTTTTACTGGTTTTACTCTGTATTTATTTCTGTAAGTCTTCCCAAGTTTCCCCTGAATTTTCCTATTTTGATACATACACCCCAACTTTAAACTCTTAAAAGTTTAAGAACCTCACGTTGTTCCTATAATTTTGGGGATGTGATATATGGACCTGTTTTTGGCCTCTTTGCAGTGCATACTGAACAATGTAATATCTATAAAGGCATTCCTATTTTCAGTCTGTTTTTAAACTTAATACTAAATTGTTTTCCAGAATGAAAAGGTTCCACTCAACACTGATTAATCACCTGTCATTCTAGAAAGCTCCCTCCTGGGCAATGGGACTAATACAAAGTTGTGAAAAGACACTCTTTGATCTCTTAGCATTTATGGTCTGTACTATAAACTGAATACCACTCAAGGGCCCAATATTACACACTAAGTACATTACAATGTTATAAACTCAAGAGCTGTGTGAAATGATCTGAGCTCTATTGTTTTGTTCTTTTTTGTCTTTCTAAAATCTTTTGTTTTGGGAGATGACTTGTTCAGTAGGGGAACGGAGAGGAATGGTATTCAGAAATGAATTCAGCTGTAATCCAACAAAGGATGGGATGATAATTAGGAGACACAGAAACAAACAGAAAGAAACACACACAATTCTGAATCACTGATCAGACAATGGACAGGATATAAGGTCACACATAGAGAGACACAGATAAATAGAGGCAATCACTGGTGACCCAAAGATCTAGCAGGGAATGACGGGATGGAAGTTGGAACATACATACCCAGACAGACAGACAGACAGACATAACACACATGCTCCAACACATTCACAGTTGTGAAACTCTATTACAATCCTTTCATTAAACATTTTAATTAATATTGATGAGTAATCAGAGATGAGATGAAAGGTAGGTCTCAAAAGGGCATTCACATACATCTGATTGACTTGGGAAGTAGAGAAATTGGGCAAAGACAAAACAAGCTGAGACCCTTAATTCTTCTATAAAATCTCATGGAAAAGGATAGTGGAAGATCTGGATATGTCTCTTTATGGAGGAGGATTCCTATCTTTCATATGTATTTTGACATATGTGAGTACCCATGTCTTCCGTCACTATACCCATACATCTGAGTGATGTTATGTTCTCTTTACATATTCATATATATTATGTATATACATATATGAATACTCCTCCATCCTTGTTGTTGTTCATATTTCAGCACTCATATATTCTTTTTTACATATTATTCAGTATGTGCAGGTTCCCCCATGTTTTCTCTAGAGTTACACATGAGCATTCATGTATTCAATGTATACAAATATTCTATGTGATCTCTTTGATTAATATGTATGATGACTCATGTATTCCCTATATATGTTTGAATATATAAACACTTTATATTGTCTTTCTATTTATACTTCATTACTGAGTACTCATTCAGTCCATATTCCTATGCATACAGGTATCCTTATTCTTTTATATTCCTGTATTTAAACATTGATAACCTCTCTGTGTACATGGGCAGGAGTCTTCATATATATTCTGTGACAAGGAAGTAGTAGTAGAATGCTTTCATTTATATACGGAGGATATAAGAAAACTTTTAGAGGTAAATCTAATGAGAAAGTGGAAGAATACACACATGTACATATATGTGAAAAGGGAGAATATATGTATTTATCTAGATCAGTAGTGAGTTAATATGTGAGTACTTTTATACAAATAGGATGCAAATGTTTATGAGGAGATAGAATTTATAAATCCTATAAGTGAATTTATAGAAAGTATCAATGAGTACATGTCCATAGGAATGAGAAGAAAAGCCCAAGAACATATGAATATATATATATATATATATATACAAAAAATATATTCCCTTTTTTGTATGAGTTATCATGAATGTTTTATATATTCACTTGCAGAAATATGAATTATTTATACTGTATAGAAGACTCTATTTTATATATATACATATATGAGTACTCATAGATGACTATATATATATATGTGTATATATATATATGATATATGATTTCCTCCCCCATACAGGATTATTTAATCCTATATAGGTGTATGTATACATGTGGTATATATGTATGCATACCTGAGCATTTCAGAAATATGGCCAGGAAATATAAGCCCAGAGCCCAGGACTCCTGTCTATGATGTGGAAATGATCCCCAAATGGTTCCTCAGTGGACCTTGGTCTGGTACCCTCTGGGAACTGAGGCTTGACAGTTCCTGTGAGATGGGGGTTGGGGTACCTCATCTCTGGTTCAGAAAGTAGGTAAAGGGAGAGCAGTGGGTTTTATTCCAATCTTTAGGGCTAGAATAAGGACAGAACTTGCTGAATGGGGGCTACCCCCAGGGAAAACTAGCAGAGGTTCTTAGCTGGTTACCCTAAGCTGAGGGGCTAGTTTGCTAACATTGGGAGAAGAAGATGGATATGGGGCTAGAGTCTAAATGGACTTGTAGGTTTCAACAGTATTTAGGTCTAAAAGACCTCAGAGCTCATCTGGTCCAAGCTCCTTATGTGAGAAAAAGGGGAACTGAGGCCAAGAGGAGGGCAGGGACATGTCCAAGGTGGCACAGCCAGGAAAGGGCAGACCCAGGCCTGGAGCCCCAGTCTCTCTTGCCTGTTAGGCTAGCTGACTTCCATCTTTGCCTCTTCCTCCTGTGACAGCCAAGTTTCATGGTGCAAAAATCCCTGGGAAGGCACTCCCCAAAAGGTGGGCAGGTTCCCCATAGAGTTGGGGGTTCTGGGAATTTTTAGGTGGGACTGTGGGCTTAAGGGAAGAGCAAACCAACATCCCCTCCCCCAATTTTGGGCCAGCCTGGGATAAATAATTAGCAGCAAGAACCTGAGAAAATCCCATGCCTTCCCTGAATGAGTTTCTTCCATTTGAAAATAAGGGGGATGACCCCCCAATTCCTTCACTCAGACCCTACTTGAACATTTTCACAGAGCTAGCAGGTGTTAGCCCAAGGAAGGTTCCTGTTTTCTGCCCTCAGAGAACTTCCAGTCTAGTGAGGAAAAGATGTGTCTTAGACATGGCCAATGGGCTAGTGCTGGCAAAGCCTTGGCCAAAGGAGTCAAGCAGGAGTCAAGAACTGCTTGGGGGAGGAGCGGTTGCTCTTCAGTCAGGTTTTCAATGATGAGAAGGAAGCTACAGATTATCAGCAGAACAGAGAAGTGAATGTTCAGCTGTGCAGAGGGACCTGGGCTCCAGAGAAAGGAGCTCTGGGAATCAGGAAGGAAAGGAAGTTGGAATAAGCCCTTGCACAGAGTTCAGGTGCTCTTTCCTTTTGCACTCTGAGCAGGTCAGTGGGGCTCTACCCACCAGGGAAAGAGATGTTCTCCAGATGATGAAAAATGGATCTCAAGAAATCCCTCAGAAATAAGTGACTGGCTTGAGAAGTGGAGGCACTGAACAAAAGCAAAACAGGCTGAGAACTTTAATCAAATAGGGAATCCTCATGGGAAAAAATGGTGGAAGATCTGGAAACATCTCATAAAAGAGCATTCCTATCTTGTGTGTGCATTTTGCCTTCTACGAATGCTCATCTCTTCTGTCACTGTATCCCTATACCTGAAAATATGTTTTCTTCATGTATTCCCCATGTTTCAATACTCTTCCTTACTTTTTGTTGTTCATATTTTAGTACTCATATAGCTTTGTATATATTAATATATGGGATTTCCCCCATATTTTCTCTTTAGTCACATGTTTATGAGCAATCTGGTCTCTTGTGACTGAAGTGTATAATCATTCTATTCTCTCTATATGTTTGCATATATGAGCACTTTCTATATTCCTACAGGACTACATGAATACACATTCTATTCATTTATTCTCTGTTTATATTGCTGCATAGGAGTACTGATATTCTCTCTGTGTACATGGACAGGAGTCTTTGTGTATTCCCTGACAGGATGAGAAGGAGTAGAATACTTTCAGTCATTTGGGCAGAAATAAGAGAATTTTTGGAGTTGAATATAGCAGGAGAATGTAAGCATATATACACACATATGTATATGAAAAAAGAATATAGGTACTTTTACAAATTAATAGAAAATGAATGTGTGAGTACTCATACATGTAAGAATTGAGAGAGTGATTAATGATGTTTATGAGGAAATAATATTTAATTGGCTTACTTGCTGTCTAGGGGAAGGGGTGGGGGGAAAGGTTTTGCAAGGATGAATGTTAAAGAATATCTGTATATATTTTGAAAATAAAAAGTTATTATTTATAAAATAAAATATTAAAAAGCTAAAAAATGTTTTGAAAAAAAGAAAAATAATTTATTACTCATATAAATGAAGGTATGTAAAGCATTAATCAATACAGCTACATAAGAAGGAAGAGAAAGTACCTGAATAGTTAGAATACATATGAATCTATTCACTGGCTTTTTATGTATGAGTTATCATACATTATCTATTCATTTGCACAAAGAAAAATTATTTATATTTTATAGGAGATACTGCTGTCATATATGAGTATTCATAGATGAATACAGAATACACAGATAGCATTCTTTGGTCTATGTAAGATTAGTCACATATATATTTCCAGATATAGAATTATGAAGACTTATTCAGTACTGAAAAAGAGGAATAGAGAGAGAAAAAATGGAGGATTACTCCTGAATGAGATGGATTGGATGAAGCTTTCTCAGTATGGAAGGTGAGGTCTTGGGGCTCAGATTTCAGGAAGTCACATGATCCCTATTTCCAGTCTTAGACCCTAGGTTGCAGTTAATCCAGTGGTCTAAAGGTCAGGCCTTCAAATCACACTCATGGGAAGTGACATGACCCACAAGAGGTAGACAGCATTGGGGACCACTGGTCAAGGAAGGTTGCTTCCTTTTGGTCTGTCCAATGAAGGGGCTTGGGTCTTTTGCTTTTAAACCTTGGACAAGGCGGAAGCAAGCAGGTTCGAGGAGTACATGGCTGGAGTTGGGATGGCTCCCAGCTGTGTGTCTGGGCCTCTCCCCGCAGGGTTTAGATAAAGACTTTCTCTTTGTACCTGAAGATGTCTCTGATTAGTTAATTTGGGAAAAGGGGTCTTGTATCCGCCCCACACACTCCCTTCCACGAATATACAAAGCCCTCATGTATGAGAATATAAAAAGGTCGGGATTTTGATGAGGGGGAAAGAGAGCTGTCTTCACAGACAGCAGGGGGTCGCTGGCATCAATCCTGGTCCCGGAAGTCCCCTCCCTCCCTGCATTGGCTGTTGCCATGACAACAGTGGGGCAGCTGGAGCCACTTGTAGCCGCGTTGGGGGAAGGGAAATACCAAGTAGGTCTTCAGGAGAAGGAAAAATGAGCTGGAGGAAGAGTGGGGGAGGGGAAATGAGCCTCAGCAGGCCTGTGGGAGCGGGAGGCTGGTTTCAGAGAGAGAAGTGAATGCAATGTCTAGTGAGGGCCAGTGTTGGGGATTGGGAGACTCCTGCCTGGCCCAGATGGGTGCTGACGTCATGAGCCACTGGACAAGCTCCTCTTGGCTGATGGCTTGATGAGGACCCTGAGGGATGGGGCTGAATCCTTGAGGGGTACAGAAGGCCAGTGGGCAAGCCCAAAACCCCCTGAGGGTCAGGCTCCCCAGAACAAAAGAAAAATGGCCAGGAAACATAAGCCTCACTTATTCTCCCTATATATTTGTATATATGAGTACTTATATAGTTTTTCTACATTCATCTAAGAGTATATCACGTGTGAGTACTCATTGAGTTTCTATTTTTTTCTCTGTCTATACTACCAAAAAGTAATACTGATATCTTTTCTGTGTACATGGATAGAAGTCTTCATATATTCTCTTAGGGGAGAAGCAGTGAAATACTTTCAAGAGAGGAGTTTTAGGGGTGAATATAGCAAGAGAATGTAAGTAAGCATATAGACCCACCTATGTATATGACTAGAGAGTATATGAGTATTCCAACTGATGAATACACAGTGAAAGTCTGAGTACACCTATACATAGGAATAGAGAGTATGATTAACAATGTATTGTTTATGAGAACATAGTACTTGTCATGTATATAAATGAATTGGTGGAAAGCATTAACCAGTACCTGGACACAGGAACGAAAAGAAGAACCTGAATATATAAATACACATATGAATCTATTCTCTGTCCTTTTATGTATGAGTTATCATATATTATCTATTCATTTGTGCAGATGAATTTATACTTTACAGGAGAAATACTTTGCAGTCATATATGAGTACTCAGATAAATACAGAATACACATATATTAAATATAAGCATTCATTCCTCTCTGTAGGATTATAAATGTATATTTCCCATATATAGGATTATAAAGAGAAACATTCAGTATCCATAAGGAAGAATAGAGAATGAATAGAGAATTACTGCCTTACATGGCTATACAAAAGAAATACACGAAGACCAGGGTTTTGAGGAGAGGGACAGAGGGCTATCTGCACAGACAGCAGGGGGTCTCGGCCCTCAGTCCTGGTACCTGGGGTCCTCTTCCTTCCCCATCCAGGCTCCTTCCATGAACCAGGCTGGCAACCGGTGCCACTGATGGGGTGGTAGTGGGGGAGAGGAAATGAGCCTGAAAAGTTGTGTGTGGGAGGGAGGCAGAATGCAATGAGAGGAGTAAGTGGTGTGTCTGATGGGGGCCAGTGGAAGGAGGGGTGGCCTTTACTTCTGCCTGCCCAGTTGGATGCTGACATCACCAAGTACTAGTGCTCAGCAAGGGGTCCACCTTGGCCAGACCCAGCGCCCCTCAGCTGATGGTTCCCTGGGAACCCCAAAAGCTGGCTGTGAATATCGAGTGTTGAGAGAAGTCGGGAATGAGCTCAAAGCCCTCCCTGAGCCTCAGGCTCTTGAGTATGAGAGAAAAGTGGGCAAAAAACATAAGCCCCAGAATCCAGTACTCCAGTCCATGGTAGGGAAACGGTCCTTAGATAGTCTCTACCAGACCTTGTCCTTCCCTCTGGGCTTTGAGATGTGACTGTCCCTGTAAGATAGGAAGGGAACCTCCAGATCAGGAGGCAGTTTTAGAAACAGCCATGGACTTTATTTCAGTCTTTAGAGTCAGAATAAGGGCAGAACTCACTGACTGAGGGCTGCCCCAAGGGCAAGTCTTAGACTAGCAGTGGTTGCCCAGCTGGGGATTGGAGTAGGGGGTTTTGCCAACTCAGGATATGGGGATGGTATCTTACTGAGCTAGTAGGTTTGGATAGGAAGGAGGACTATAATAGGCCTCAGAGATGGTCTGGTCCAACCTCCTCTTCCTTTGGGAAAAAAGGGTAAATGAGGCAAAAGGAGGACAGGGACATGGCCAAGACTATAGAGACAGGAAGGAACAGACCCAGGCCTGGAGCCCTGGTATATCCAGCCTGCCAGGCTAGCTGACTTCCATCCTGACCTCTCCCTCCTCTGGCAGCCAAGCTTCATGGTCTGGAGGTCCCTGGGAAGGTGCTCCCCACAGGTTCCCCATAGAGCCTGGAGCTTTGGTAGTCTTTGCATAGGAAAGTGGGGTTAAGTAAAAAAAAAAGGTTAAAAAAGTTAAAAAAAAAAAAGTAAAAAAAAAATCAGCTCTCCCTGAATGAGTTGCCTCCATTTATAAAATAAAGAGGATGAACTCCAGCTGCTTCTCTCAGAGTCCAACTTGTACATTTTCCTGTGGCTTCAAAATGATAGTCTGGGAAAAGTTCCCATTTTTGCCCTCAGAGAACTCCTGGTCTAGGCAGG
>JAJPUD010020156.1:0-25227 GCA_023553655.1 Myrmecobius fasciatus
TCTCTCTCTCTCTCTCTCTCTCTCTCTCTCTCTCTCTCTCTCTCTCTTTGCATATATCCTTATGAATCGTGCTGGGAGAGAAAATCAGAACAAAAGTGGGCAAAACACGAGAGAAAAGTATGATACTGAAACAATATCTCCTCAGAAGGAGCTGATATTCTAAGGAGATGGGTAAGTCACAACTTACTATCTGTGGGACTTCTGTCCACTTCTCTATGTCTCAGTTGGAGCGTTATAATAACATCTGCCTCCCAGGATTTTGGGAGGAAACAATAAAGTCATGTGTAAAGTGCTTTGCCAACCTTAAAGAGATCTGAAGCCATTGTTGTTAAGAAGGGCATAGAAAACCAGGTGTAGCGCCAGGACAGTTACATAGATATGTCTCAGCCTCAGTTTCCTCATCTGAAGGATGGAGCTAATAATGTCTATTTTCCTGACAAGCTTGGATGAGCTGCTGCCTGGCCAACCCTGGACACACCTCCATTCTCACGATGACAGGCCATTCCAGTGGCCAATGAGTCACAGCCTCTGCCAGACTTTACTGATTTCCAAAAAGTTGCCTCCCATTGGACCTCAAGCGACACAGAAGAAAGATCTTTCCCTCCTCACAGAGAAGGAAACAAGCTTAGAATATGAAACTGTCTTGAGGCAGCTGAATGGGTAGTGAGTGGGAAGAGAGCTGGGCCTGAGGTCCGGAAGACCTGAATGGAAATCCTACCTCAGGTGTTTCCCAGTTGGGTGATTCTACTCACAGCCCTCAGTCTGTTTTCTCATCTGTAAATGGGGAGGATAATAGCTCTTGCCTCTTACAGGATTGATGTGTGAGAGAACATGCTATCTGACAATTCCTGCCATTTTCACTGACTCTCCTGTGTGTCAGGATTTCTCTCCCTAGTCTTTCCCTTTCTTTCTTCTCCTCCTCCTTCCTCTTCCCTTTCTTTTTCTTCTCCCCTCCTTCTCCTCCCTTTCTATCTTCTCTTCTTCCTCCTCCTTCTCTTCCTCCTCCTCCTTCCTTTCCCCCTCCCTCCTTTCCTTCCCTCTTTCTTCTCCTCTTCCTCTTCCTTCCCGTTTCCCTTCTCCTCCTTCCCCTTTTTTCCTTCTCTCTCTTCCCTCTTTTCCTCCTTCTCTTGCTCTCTTTCTCGCTTCTTTTTTTTCCCTAGCTTTCCTGGCCATCTTCAAGACTCGCCCTCTGAGAGAAGCCTTCTGCAGCACCCCTTTAATGTCCTCCCTCCCGTTTCCGATCAGAGCCGGCTAGTACTGGCTTGGGAGAGCCCACGATTAAATTTTCAGGGCCAGCATTTACACCTTAGAAATCCGAAAACGCTACAAAAGATTCGATCTGGATTGTTTAGAATGAAGAAAATAACGCTAATAGAGATCACACTTAAGAGTGTGTCTGTCGAGTGAACGCATTTTCTAGGAGCCGGGTGTTAAACACTTTCCAGTACACCTTTACTTCCCTCTAAGGTTGTTCCCAATTGATCCCGTCTCTCACTCTAGCTCCCACGTGGCCTCCTCGTAGACTTGGAGTTCCGGAGACCCGGGACTGTGGAAGCTTTTCTCCGTGACCCCCAGCCCACGGGAGGCCCCCAATCAACGCCTAGGGATGAATAACGGGGGGGGGCGGGGTGCCCACTGGCCCCCAGCTCTCCAGCCCGAGGTTCCAGGGCCATCCCAGCGAGGCGGCTCCGATCCTTGCTCCACCCCCGGCCAGGGCCGGACCCTCCCCAGCTGGGCGGGGCGGAGGAGGAAGAGGAGGAGGAGGAAGGGAAAGAGGAAGGGAAGGAAGAAGGGAAGGAAAAAGGAGGAAGGAGAGGAGGAGGAAGGGGAGGAGAGCGCGCGCAGCTGGCAGAGGAGCCCCCAGAGGCGCCGGGGACTAGGGCTGGAGGGCGTCGGCCTCTAACCCGTGACTGTGGCCGAGCGGCGCCATGCAGCCCGGGCCTTCCGTGCTGGTGGCCAGCAGGTGAATGGGGCGGGGTGGGGGAGGGGAGAGGGGCGGGGACCTTGTCTTGGAAAGCTGGGGGGGGGGGGAAGGTCCATCCATTCCTCCCCGGAGGCCCTTCTCCGGGCCCCAGATCCTGAGCCCCAGGGACGCCAGCCTGAACAGAATCCCCCCACTTCTCCGAAGCGGGAACTGAGGCCGGGAGAAGGGCCCCCAGCCTGCCGGACTCTGTCCTGGTCGGGAGGAGGGTGCCTTTCGTTCTGAGGCCTCCTCCTTGTCCTCCCCTGTAAAATGGGGACTAAGCTGCCTCCTGCCACCCACTCCCCCGGGGCGAGCTTTGGCCCTGCTCGCCTGCGGCCTGATTGCCTGCTGGGTGCTCCCTAAGGTAGCAGAGGCCCCTGGGCTCTCCCCGGGGAATTTCGGGGGGGGGGGGAGAAGGCACCCTCTCAAGGCCGCGCTTTTGGGTCCTTCTTTTCATTTGCTTCTGCCAGAAAAAGAGGAGGAAGGAGGGAAGGAAGGAAGGAAAGAAAGAAGGAAGGAAGGAAAGGAAGGAAGGAAGGAGGGAAGGAAAAGAAGGAAGGAGAGGAGGAGGAAGAAGGAAGGAAAAAGAGCTCCCCTTTCTCTAGTGTTTTTTTCCTGCTTTCTCATCAACACCCCCATTTTACAGAGAAGACTAAGGCCCATAAAAGCCCCAAATTCAGACAGCAAGTCAAGGCAGAGCTGCCAAGGGCACCCAGGACTCCCTCCTGGAAACCTGAGACTCCTTGTGGGAACCACAAGATTGCCCCACCACCATCACCAACTCAGGGATGAGGTTGCAGGTTTGGCTTGGCTGGGCATCTTGTCTGATGTTAACAGCTGGGCTAGGGAGGTGGGGTGAGTCCCAGAGAAGCTGGAGAGATGGAGAGACAAAATGAAGGTTCCAATCAAGTCCAGTCAGGTGATCAGGTGGCCAAGCCAGGACTCAGAAGGACATTTAGCTGCGGGATTTTGGGGAAGTCCCTCACCCTCTCTTTGCCTCAGTTTGTCAGTTGTAAAATGGGGCTCCACCAGAGAAGGGAAGATCCAGCCACTCCTGTGTTCTTGCCAAGAAAACTTCATAGACAATGTCCATGGGGAGTTGGGCATAAGTGAACTAGAAGTCCAGATTTAGGGGCGGCTAGGTGGCGAAGTGGATAGAGCACCAGCTCTGAAGTCAGGAGGATCTGAGTTCAAATCTGGTCCCAGACACTTAACATTTCCTGGCTATGTTGTGATCCTGGGCAAGTCACTTAACCCCCAATTGCCTCAGGGGAAAAAAAGTCTTGATGTATTTGGGGCTGCTGCTGTCAGGGTTTTTGGTGGGTGGCAGATAGGGGCTGAGTGAACTTGAGGGGGGGGAGAGTGAGATGGGACCAGGAAAGTCAGCCATATTTTGGTTTCTTCACCTCAGCCCAGGGAGGGAAAGGTCTGCCGAGACTGGAGAGAGGGGCCTCTGAGGCTGTGGCTTGGGAGTGGGGAGGGGGGAGAAACCGAGTCTTTAAGGGAAAGGAAAGGATTTAAGATAAAAGCTGGTGGCTGCTGGTGGAACCGGCCTTCCTGGAGGGCATGGGGGAGGGCCCAGAGCTTTAGTGGGGAAAGTTGGGGGAGAGGGAGTTAAGAGGGATGTCCCTAAGGGAGGGAATGAGAATGGGGCCAGATATTCCAAATCACTGGGAGGAGGCGGGTTACTCCTTGAGAAATGCAGCACCTCGGGATCTCTATGGCAGCTCCTTCCTGAGGCCAGAAGGCTTTTGAGCAGGGAGGAGGGCTTCCACTATTTGGAAGGCAGATGGGTAGTCAAGTGGGTGTATCAGCTCCCAGATACCACTGACCCCTCCCATCAGGAGGCTGACTTGGAGTCCCAAGAGCTGAGTTCCAAATCTACCTCACACTGCTGCCAGCTTCGGGATCCTGGGCCTCCCTCGGCCTCCATCACTGAGGCTGCAAAATCAGGTTGATTGATGTAGTATCCACCCACCTGAGCCCCCGAGAGGAGGCAGGGGGCCAGGACAGTGAGCTTCCACTGCTGAGCTCCATCAGGGCAAGACTTGGCCTCCTTGTATCTGCCTCCCCACGATGTGGTCCACAGTGAGCACTTAATAAGTGTGTGTGAAGGGAGTGACTGGCAGGGAGAGGGCACCCCACTAGCCCGTGGTCCCAGGCCGCTGCTGCCCCCTCCTCATCCTGCCCTTCTCCATGTAGGCAAGTTCAGAATGCTCACACCGGCTTGGACCTCTCGGTCCCCACGTACCAGGAGGTCCGGGGGAAGATGATGTCTGGCCACGTGGAATACCAGATCGTGGGGGTGACCTGGCTGCCCGCCTTCAAGTCGGCCAAGCACAGAGCGGAGGATGTCGTGCAGTTCATGGTGAGAGCCATCAGGCGGGGGTCTGGTTCTGACTGTGGGGGGAGGGGAAGAAGGGGAGAGGCTGCTCTCAGGGACTTCAGGCAGAAGTTGGAGGGTGCTTTTCTGTTTGGGTGTGGTTCAGGGCAGGGGGCTCGCTCCGTGATCCCAGGAGCCTTCTGGGACCCTTCCCAGTCAGTCCTGAGAGCCTGCCATTGTAGTTCAGGTGAGAGGTGGTGATGAGGGGCCCCCATTCATCTGGCCATTCAACTTGCAAGCACTGATTAGGCACCTGCTGTGTGCCAAGCTCTGTGTTCAATGCTGGGGAGCCAGAGAAAACTGAAGCATGGGGCTCTATCCAACCAGGAGGCCAGTGGAGTTGCTCTACCAAGATATCTGTCTTGTGTAGTGGGGGGGATAGGGAAGAGGGGGGAAGCACACTGCCTAGATCTCTTCACCCCAGCATTTCACAGAATTCTAGATGGGCAGTGGGGAGGGCTATAACAGGCACCTTTGTTTTAGAACTGGTACTTGGGCTCTGTCTCCCCCCCCCCCCCCCCCAGTACTCCAAGCTACCCAGAGATGTTATCAGGACCTTTAAGTGGCTCCTGACTGCCTGTTCTGGGAGAATCCCCCCGATGGTCTTGGGTCTCCAAGTCTCTGGTCAGCTCAGCATCTCTGGGCCACCTCCATGCCAGGTAGCGTGGGAGCAGGGTAATGACTGGGGGCAGGAGGAGCTAGAGCAGTGGGAGGGCATCCTCACATCCTCCAAACCCCAGACATGGCAGACTCTGGGCTGAAGTATCCACCCCACTGGCACATGGGAACCCAGGCTAGAGCTCAGTCTCCTGATCTCCCTGGCATTGGTGCTGCTGTCAACTATGCCAGAGCCAATGGTCATGATTACCCCCAAGGACTATCTTCTGCCTCTCCCTGGGAAGGCTAACACTCCTATTTTACCAAAGGGGAGACTGAGGCTGGATTCTCCTAAGGTCTTCCAGCTAGGAAGAGTCAGAAAGTAGATCTTAAACCCTGGCTCCTCTCTCCCAGGCTAGCCCTGCTCTGTCCACACCTGACTGGATTCATTGTGAACATTAGCTTCAGGAAAACCCATAAACCCAGTTCTGGGGCCTTCTGCTTAATCAATCACAGCCCTTCTCTCACTGAGCCCTCTCCATAGCCCTTCCAGCACTGGCGGCTAAGAAAAAAGCAGTCAGAGCCAAGGAGCATGAGTGCAAATTCTCCCATAGCCACTTACTGCCTTCATACCTTTGCCCAGGCAAGGGGCCTAGTTTTTGGATGCGAGAACTTTTGAGGTTCCTTTTAGCTTTAATCCTATGAGTCCGTGAAGGAAGCAGGAAAGACATTACTAGCCTACTTAACATGTAGGAACACTGAGGTCCAGGGGAATTAATCAGAACTATAGAACTGATTAGAATGGAAAGGTCTTTGGCCATCAACTGGTCCCATTTTACAGAGGAAGAAATTGAGATCTAGAGAGGGCAAGAGTCAAAAGTAGAGTCAGATCTTCTTCAGATTGCAATCCCAGGGCATCTTCCACTGCCCCACACTGCCTGCCTCAATGGCTTCATGGGAGGGAACTGAAGATGGACAAAACAACTCCCTCAAGACCTTTCAGCTTCAAAGCTCTGGAGTCAGATCAAGAGCCCAGATTTCCAGATTTTTTCAGTTCTCTGTCCTTCACCCTGTGCTCCTGTGGTTGAGGATCTGCATCATCTGGAGTGTTTTGTGTCAGGGTTGTGTGTATCTGGGGGGTAGCAAAGCATGCAAGGAAAGACCCGACAGAGGGTATAGACTCATAGCTCAGCTCTGTGTGTTTAAATTTTTTTTTCCTAGTTTTTTCCCCAATTGCATGTAAAAACAATTTTAATATTAATCTTTAAAAATTTTGAGTTCCCAGTTTTCTGCCTCCTTCCGTTCCTCCCTTCCTAAAATAGTAAGCAATTTGATATAGATTATACATGTGCAGTAATGCAAAACATTTCCATATTAGTCATGCTGTGAAAGAAAACAGGTCAAAAATACAAAGAATAAAGTAGCATCCATTGATCTGCACTCAGACTCCATCAGCAGTTCTTTCTCTGGAGGTAAATTCTATTTTTTCTTCAGCAGTCCCTAGGAATTGTCTTAGATCATTGTGCTACTGAGAAAAGTTAAATCTTTCACAATTGAGCCTCCAATTGTTGCTCTTAGGAGATACAATGTCGCTTTTAAGAGATACAATGTTGCTCTTCAGAGATAGTGTTGCTCTCATGAGATACAATGTTCTCCTGGTTCTATTCCTGTCACTCTGTATCAGTTTGTGTAATACTTTCCCTGTCTTTTCTGAAATCTGCCTACTCATCATTTCTTATAGCACAATAATATTCATAGCACAATAATAATAATATTATAATCATATACCACAACTTGTTCCCAATCAATGAACATCCTCTCAATTTCCAATTTTTTTTGCCACCACTAAAAGAACTGCTATTAATATATATATGTGTGTGTCTATGTATACATGTGCTTTTGTGTATGTATGTATATGTTTATATCCTTGTCCCATTTTTAAAAACCACTCTGGGATATAGTCCTAGCAGTGATACTGTTGGATCAAAGGGCATGTTTGCACAGTTTTGTAGCCCTTTGGGCACAGCTCAAAATCGATCCCCAGAATGCTTAGATCAGTTCACAGCTCAACCAGCAGTATATTAACACCTCAATTTTCCCACATTTATCTTTTTTTTCTGTCCTATTATCCTCTCTGATCAGAATTGTTTTCATTTACATGTTTCTAATCGTGGTTTAGAACATTTTTTGTGAGTATGGATGGCTTTATTTTATCTGGAAATTGCCATTCTTATCTGTTGACTATCAACTGGGGAATGACTTGTCTTCTTACAAATTTTGACCCGATTTCCTGTATGTTTGAAAAATAAGGCCTTTATAAGAGACATTTGCTTTAAAAAATTGTATCCTGGGGCACTTAGGTGGCACAGTGGATAGAGCACCAGCCCTTAAGTCAGGAGGACCTGAGTTCAAATCTGACCTCAGACACTTAACATTCCCTAGCTGTGTGATCCTGGGCAAGTCACTTAACCTGAATTGCCTTAGCAAAAAAAAAAAAAAAAAAAGTGTCCCAATCTGCTTTCTTTCTAATCTTGACTCCACTAATTTTGTTTGGGCAAAAGCTTTTTAATTTAGTATAATCAAATTTTCCATTTTGCATCTCCTAATGTTTTCTATCTCTTGTCATAAATTCTTCCATTCTCCATAGATTTGAAAGGCAGACTATTTTTTGATCTCCTGATTTGCTTATGGTATCCTTTCTGTCTAAATCATATACCCATTTGACCTTATCTTGGTATATAGTATAAATGTTTTTCTACACCTAATTTCTGCCAAATTCCAACACACTTCTCCTATGTCAAACCATCTTTGAAGAACTGAAAGTTTACAACCCTCCAGTACTAACTCTGAAAATAGCTGCACAAAAACTTGATACAGTGCCACCTCCACCCACAAAGAAAATCATAAAAAGAAGGATAACAGCTTGGTAAAGGAGACACAAAGTACTGAAGAAAATTACACCTTAAAAATCAGAACAGACCAAATGGTAAAAGAGACACCACATTTCACTGAAGAAAATACTTAAAAAGGTAGAATTGGCCAAATGAAACAAGATCAAAAAGCTCACAGAAGAAAATAGTTCCTTGAAATGTAGAATTGGGCAACTAGAAGCTAATGACTTCATGAGAGTTCAAGAAACAATAAAACAAAATCAAAAGAATGGAAAAAAATAGAATAAAACATGAAATGGCTCATTGGAAAGAAAAACCAGACCCAGAAAATAGATCAAAGAGAAATGATTTAAGAATTATTAGACTGCCTTAAAGGTAGATTTTATATATACAGTGAGCGAGAGCCTAGATGTATCATCTTCCAAGAAATTATCAAGGATTTCTAGCTTTTCTAATTTTTCCAGAAGTATAGGGTAAAATAAAGATTGAAAGAACCCACTATTCACCTTCTAAAGAGATCCCAAAATGAAAATTCCCAAGAATATTATAACAAGTAAGGTGAAAATATTGCAAGCCATCAGAAAGACTTCCAGTATTGTGAAACTATAGTCAAAATAATGTAAAATTTAGCAACTTTTACATGAAAGGATTGGAGAGCTTAAAATATGATATTTTGGAGGGCAAAAGAATTAGAATTATAACCATGAATAATATGCCCAGGAAAACAGTATAATTCTTCAGGGAGGGCAAATGGATATTCAATGAAATAAAGGACTGATAAGACTAGAGCAGAGTAGAAAATTTGACTTTCAAATATAAGCGTCAAAAGAAGCATAAAAAATGTAAATAGCAAATAGGGATTCAATAAGGTTAAACTGTTTGCATTTCTGCATAGGAAGATGATGCTTATAACTTCTAAGAATTTTATCATCATTGGGACCCTTAGAAGGAGTTTGCAGATGCAGAAGCATGGGTGGAAGTTGACTAGATGGGATGATATCTGGAAAAAAAAAATTAATTAGGGGCTAGAAGAGATGATTCACTGTGAAAGGGGGAAGAGAGCAGTAGAATGGGGTGAATTATTTCATATAAAATGGTACAGAGGAGCTTTTAATGGGGCAGGGAAGATGGGAAAGATAGGAAGAATCAGTTGAATCTTACTCTCATTGGAACTGGCTCAAAGAGGGAATAACATACATACTTAATTGATTAAAAAAAAAATTTAATCCTGCAGTAGGAGGAAAAGAAAATAAGACAAGAAAGGGGAGGATGATAGAAGGGAGGAAGAATGGAAACAAAACACTTTTGAGAATGAACAAAGTGAAAGAAGAGAGAAAGTAGGACAAATGGGGGAAGTAGGTTGGAAGGAAAGATAGATAACTGAAAAAAAATTATAGCAAGTTTCTTTAATAAAGGCCTTAATTCTCAAATATATAGAAAGTCAAATTTTATTAAAAATATGACCATTGGGGGCAGCTAGGTGGCACAGTGGATAGAGAATCAGCCCTGAAGTCAGGAGGACCCGAGTTCAGATCTGGTCTCTGACACTTAACACTTCTAGCTGTGTGACCCTGGGCAAGTCACTCAACCCCAATTGCCTCAGCAAAAAAAAAAAAAAAAATCATAGTAAATGGCTAAAGTATATGAAGAGATAGCTTTCAAAGTAATCAAAAAACTAGTCATTTGATAAAATGTTCTAGATCACTATTGATTAGTGAGATGCAAATTAAAACAATTCAAAGGTACCATCCCACATCCATCAGGTTGACTAAAATGACGGGGAGGGGGGTTTGCGGGAAAAATTGAGACATTTATACATTGTTGGTGGAATTGTGAATAGATCCAGCCATTTTGGGGATCAATTTAGAACTGTGCTAAAAGGACTATATCCTTTGACGCAGCAATACCACTGCTAGGTCTATATCTCAAAGAGATTAAAAACAATAAAAAGGAAATGGGGCAATATGTACAAAAATATTCATAGCAGTTTTTTTTATGATATCAAAGAATTGGAAATTAAGGGGGTATCCATCAACTGGGGAATAGCCGAACAAGTTGTGGTATGATTGAGATGAAATACTATTGCCCTGTGAGAAATGATGAACAAAATGCACTCAGAAAAACCTGGAAAACTTGAACCGATGCAAAGTGAAGTGAGCAGAACCAGGAGAACATTATATTTGGTAATAACAACATTGTAGGATCATCATCTGTGAATGACAGCTATTTTCAACAATACAGTTATCCAAGACAATTCCTCTTTTTTATTTTCAATCTAAATCTTCTCCCTACATCAATTGCTTCCCCCTAAATATTTTTTAAAATTTCAATAGTATTTTATTCTTCCAATTACATGTAAAGATAGTTTTCAACAATCATTATTTTTTAATGGTAATTTTTTTAAAAAAGTATTACTTTATTTTTTCCCCAAATTACATATCAAAACAGTTTTTTTACATTTATTTTTTTAATGTTGAGTTCCAGATTTTTTTCTCCCCCCACCCCTTATCTTCCCTCTCCCCAAGACAGCAATCTGATATGGGTTATACATGTACAATCATTTTAAACATTTTTCCATATTAGACACACTGTGGGAAAAAATCAGAACAAAAGGGGAAAAACCACAAGTAAAAAAGCAAACAACCACCAAATAAGGTGAAAATGGTATGTTTTGATTCGAATCCAATCTCCATAGTTGTCTGGGCACGGATGACATTTTCTATCCCAGAACCGGGACATTTCCAAAGGACTCGTGATGAAGTCTGCAGTCACCTTTAGAGAAAGAATGGATGGTGTCTGAAATTTAAAGCGTATTTTAAAATTTTTCTTTTTCTTGTTTTGTTTTATGGCCTGTTTTCTTTGACAACATGCAAATTCTGCATTATTTTAAATGTATAACCATACCAAATTGTCTTCTCAAAGTTTGGGGAGGTTGGAAGAAAATTTGAAACTCACACTTTAAAAAGTAAGTGCAAAAAGTTTTGACATGTAATTTGGGGAAAAAATAAAGTAATACTTTTTTTTTTTTTTAAAGGTTACCATTAAAAAAATAAATAAATGGCCCTTTTGCAGAGTCACATCTTCATCACTGGAGGAAGATTAGATCTTTATGCCCTTTAAAGGCAGGATCCGGGGGCAATGAGAAAGTACAAATAGGGCAATTTCTTAGTGTCAGGAAGGCTTTCCTAACCATCAGCTCACTAGGGCAGAGTTTGGTGCTTAATAAATGCTTGTTGCCTCAGGGACAGTGGATGGGCTGGGGTGAGCCTCCCCCTCCTAGCAGATTCCCAAGAATGGTACAGGTTCTGGGATGGACAAGCCTGACTCTGGTCCCCAAAGCTCCATCAGTCAGATTGGCTTGCCCTGGCCCTGTCCTCAGTGCCCACAGAAATCACTACAAGCGGCTCCTCCACAGATCCTGGGACGTCACTTTTGGGACAAGGCAGAGCCCCTCAGGGGCACTCAGCAACCCCTGGGACTGGACTCTTTTTCACTCACACACACACACACACACACACACACACACACACACACACTGCACGACCTCTCCCCTGGGCTGCCTCGTCCCCTGGTCAGCACGTGTCCATCTTATTCCAGGTTTCCAAAAAATACAGTGAGATCGAAGAGTTCTACCAGAAGCTGACGAGCCGCTACCCACAGGCTGCCCTTCCCCTGCTTCCCAGGAAAATCTTGTTTGTTGGGGAGTCTGACATACGAGAACGCAGAGCTGTGTTCAATGACATCATGCGTCAGATCGCCAAGGATGGGGAGCTGGTGACCAGCCCCGAGCTGCTGGAGTTCTTAGGTGAGCGAGCGACCGACCAGGTGTTCTGGGCTCGGACACATACGTGTCCACGCAGGCACTGGGGGCTAGGATCTCTGGGCTGGATTTAGATGAATTTCCAGGGGGTCAGAACTGGGAAGGCCCCTAGAACAGGGAATGGCACAGACAGGAGGGCCCCTAGAACAGGGAATGTCTAAGTTGGCAGGGAGCTTAGAACAGGCAATATCAGGTCTGGAAAACTCTTAGAAGGGAACAGAGAAGGTTAGATCTGAGAGGTACCTGAAAACCTAGAACAGAGAAGGTCAAAGCTGGGAGGGGCTTTGGAACAGAGAACAGGAAACGACAGGCTAGAGGGGGGAATAGTCATTACCTGAAGCCACACAGTGAGACAGCCAAGTCTTGAACTCGGTGCTCCTGAAAGGTGATGGGGTCAGACTAAGGGATCTCCAAGGTTCTTTGCAGCTTAATTGCCAGCTGTGTGCCATCCTGCCCCCCCAGGAAGTTTGCCACCCTGCCACAATATGTGAGGGGCCCTGTTTGTCTCAGCACTGCCAGCACTGGGCTGGGCTGCTGGTGATGCTGCTTGCCAGGGAGTGGGGGAGATGCTGCTGCTGCTGCCTCCAGGGTCTTAGCCCCATTTTAATTATTCCCCACTCCAGATCCTCCCCACCTGCCCTCCCCTCCCCCCTCCCAAAAAGTGGATCCTGGTTCCAGGCCCTGCTAGGTCTTGTCCATTCCCTTGGCAGAAGTGCAGCCGGTGCCCAGGCTTCCCCCCAAAGACCTGCTCCCGTCCTTCCTTTTGTGTCTCATGCTGCAGGAACCAAGCCCTCTGGGGGAAGTGATTTAATTGGGCGGCGTCTGCAGGAGCAGGACAAGGATGAGACTGATGGGGACACGGGGGACGGGATTGACTTCTTCCAGGAGCCAGACAAGACAGGGAGCGGGGCTCCCCTGCCTGGAGGCCTGAGCCACCAGGGGGCAGAGGAGGAAGAGGAGGAGGAGGAAGAGGAAGAGGTGCTGGACCCCCTGGGCATCATGCGGTAGGTCCTCATCCCCTCCTGGCTGGGAATCCTGGGTCTTGGGTTCAAGTAATGACCCTGACATTTGACTCCTGCCTGGCCCTCCAGCGGGCTCCAGGGGCTCAGGCAGGGATTTTGAAGTCTGAGCACTTGGGTGCACTGTCTCAGGAAGGCCCTTCCCTGCTCCTTTGGGCTCTGCATGCACAGCAGAAGGAAGGGCAGGGGTTCACTTCCTCCTCCGTCTCAAGCTTTCTTTGCTAAGGAGCCAGCCTGGCTGGGGCACAGGACAGGACGGGCTGCGGGCCAGGCCTTGGTGCTCCCCAGCAATTCTGATCTGTTAAATGAGGAGAGGGGAGTAGCTGGTTCCTCTAGGAGCCTCAGTGTGGAGCTGGAGGGGACTTAAAGACTGACTCCAACCCCCTCATTTTTTAAATATAGAAACTGAGGCACAGGTTAAGTGACTTGCCCAGGGTCACACCCCTAGTGAGTGGCTGAGGCAGGATTTGAACTGCAGTTTTGCTGACACCTCCTGTTACTTTAACTCTGAGCCCCGTCACTGGCGTGAGTTCCCTTGAATTCAACAAATATTTATCTGATTCCTTCTGGGTGCTAGGTCCTGTGCTTAGGTTCTAGGAATGGGGGTGGGGAAGGTGGGGAGGTAGGGTTGGGGGAGAGGGGAGAAAGGGGAAGATCAGCCTCTGCCCTTCAGAAGCTTACCTTCTGAAACCCTTGCCAGCCTCAAACCTTTTCAGTCTCATTCTTCTCATCTGGAGAATGGGGATCCTAGAGCCCCTGCCCTAAGTGAGGAGCTTTAAAAACTTGCCCAATGCCTTGGTTCAATTGACTGAACCATTATTAAGCACTGACTGTATTCAGAGCCCTACTGGATCATGAACCCAGGCTCAGAGTTCTGTAAGAGACACTCCAAGGCCCCCAGCCCAACCCAACAAGGAGTCATCTAGCTTTTGCTTAAATACTTGGCATTGAGGGGAAACCCACCACTTTCAGAGAAGCCCCTTTCCACACTGGGACAGCTCTCCTTATAAGGAAGTTATTCCTGACCTCCAACCTAAATCAGCCTCTCTGCAGCTTTCTCAGATTCCCATGGTTCCTGCCCTCTAGTGCTTAGCCCTTCACATGGCAGCCCTTCCGATGCTCCCAGGAACCTTCTAAGCACCCCCAGTTCCTTCACTCCTTAAATGAAGATCATCACTGGCTTCTTAGTGGCCAGATCTCACAACCTTTTCTCCATCCTCTTCCTTCTTGACCTCTGCAGTTTTGCACACTTTCACTCTCTCCTCAATACCCTCTTCTTAAAAACAAAACAAAAAGTATTCTTTAATTTTAGCATTAAGTTTTGAGTTCCAAATTTCCCCCTCATATCTCAGCTATTGAGAAGGCCACAAAACGATGTCAACAACACATGTGAAATATAGAAAACATATTTCGGTCTTAGCCACATCTCCAAAAAAAAAGGCAAAAGATGCACAACAATTATATTTCAGTTTACACTCAAAGTTCATCAGTTCTCTTTGTCCATGAATAACACAAATCTTTTGGAACTATCTTGTATCATTGTAATCCCCAGAGTAACCAAGTCTTTCACAGTTGATCTTCATTACCCAATTGCTATATCTGCCTTTTTAAAATAATATTTTATTCTTTTTAATTACTTGTAAAGATAAATGCTAACATTTATTTGGAAATTTTGAGGTCAAATATTCTCCCACCCTCCCTCTCTTCCCCCTTCCTAAATAGTAAACAATTTTATATAGGTTATATACATGCAATCATATAAAACATTTCTATATTAGTCATGTTGTGAGAAAAGAAACTGACCAAAAGGAAAAAACTATATAAAAAATGTCCCAATAGTGTGCTTCGATCTGCATTTAGATTCCATCATCAGTTTTTTCTCTGAAAGTAAATTGTATTTTTTTTTTATCATGAGTCCTTTGGAATAATCTTGAATCATCTTTTGCTGAGAAGAACGAACCCATCATAGTTGATCATCATACAGTGTTCCTTTTAATGGGTACTATGTTCTCCTGGTTCTGTTCACTTACCTTTTTATATCCCTACCTTTTATTTTACTTCAGCTGATGCTTATTCTGCTCCAGCACTTTATTTTAACTCTGTGTGTGCCTTTCTGTTTCAAGTGTGTATCTTAGAAACAATATATTGTTTTATTCAAGTTTATAATCCATTCTATTCTCTGCTTCCTTTTATGGGTGAGCTCATCCCATTCACATTCACAGTAATGAATACTGTGTATTTCCCTACATTTTATTTTCTTGTTTATCTTTTTTACTCCTTTTTTTATCCTTTCCTTCTTTGAAACTGTTTTGCTTCTGACCACTGCTTCCTTTAATCTACTCTTCCTTTTACCATCCTTTTCCTTCTCCCCACCCTTCCCCCTTCTGTTTTTTTTTTTTTCTATTGGATAAGATTGATTTCTATACTATATATAGATATATAATCTTCCCTCTTTGAACCAATTCCAATGAAACTGAAGTTCAAGCATTGCCTGTTACCCCCACTCCCTGATTAAAAGTTCTTTGCATGCCTTTTTTGTGCCAAAATTTCCCCCTTTCTACCTCTCCCTTGCCCCTCTTTCTCACTACTCATTTAGTTTTGAGGTATCTGTGTTTTCTGTCCATATAAACTCCTAATTGCTCTGATAATTATAATTCCTAGGAGTTACATGTATCATATTGCCCCATAAGAATGTTAAATGGTTTAACCTTGAATCTCATAAGAGTTTTCTTTCCTATTTTCCTTTTTTAATTCTTCTCTTGAGATATATTTGATATATATTTATTTGTTTTTGCTTTTTTTTTTTCCTGAAGCAATTGAGGTTAAGTGACTTGCCCAGGATCACACAGCTAAGGAATGTTAAGTGTCTGAGACCAGATTTGAACTGAGGTCTTCCTGACTTCAGGGCTGGGGCTCTATCTACTGCGCCACCTAGCTGCCCCTTGAGATATATTTGAATGCCAGATTTTGTATTCAGCTCTACTCTTTTCATCAGGAATTCTTGAAAGTCCTCAATTTTAGTATATATCCATTTTTTTCTCCTGAAGGATTATACTGAATAGGTGGTTCCTGGTCATAATCCTCGCTCTTTTACTTTCTGGAATATCACATGTCAAACCCTCTCCCCTTTAAAGTAGAAGCTGCTAAATCTTATGTGATCCTGACTATGGCTCCACAATATTTGAATTGTTTCTTTCTAGCTGTTTGTTATATTTTCTCCTTGACATGTGACCTCAGAATTTGGCCATAATATTCCTGGAAGTTTTTATTTTGAGGGTGATAGTGGATTATTTCTACTTCTATTTTATCCTCTGGATCTGAGATACTCATTTTCCTCTTTTGTTGCTTGAAATATGATATCTAGACCCTTTTTATGATCATGGCCTTCAGGTAACCCAGTAGTTCTTAAATTTTTCTTTCTGCTCAATCTGTTTTCCAGGTCAGTTGTTTTTCCAATGAAATATTTCACATTTTCTTGTATTTTTTTTATTCATTTGATTTTGTTTTATTGTTTCTTGATGTTTCATGGGATCAGTAGATTCCACTTGCCCAATTCTAATTTTTAAGTAATTACCGACTTTTGGATCCTCTTTTCCATTTCACCTCTGAAGTCTTTACTCCTCTGTCTTTTCCACAAAGATAGCACAAAGCCTTTAATCAAATTACTTTGCAGAAATCTCTGTTGGCCATCTGTGTAGCGCTCCCTTGACCTTCCCTTGTAGCCATTCCAGCTCTCTGGGGCCTTTCCCAGTGTGTAGGACGCTATCCATGGGATCCCCACTTCTTTTTGCCTTCTTTTTCATGAAACGTCCTAAAATCTCAAGGACCACAGCCATGCTCCCTGATCTTTAGTTTGCTGACGTTCTCCTTCCTTTGTTGATAGTCAGGACCATTTTTCTCCAGGTCATTGGTACCTCCTCCATTTTCCACTGTCCTTCAGATATTCCTGGCAGAGGCTCAGCAGTCACACTTGCTGGTTCTTTCAGGACCACTGGATGTCTTTCCTCTGGGTCCAGTGCCTGGGATTCACCCAGGGCAGCCAGGTGCTCCCCTCCTTTTTCCTTGCTTCTCTTGGGGATCGCCCTACCTGGGCTCTTTGAGGCCAGAGAGCTACAAGCAGACTCACACCTGAGGCCCTCTCCCTGTTGTCCACTTATCTGCCCTTGTCACTGCCCTCTCTCTTCACCCCAGGGCAATTTTGCCATAGCTTCTTTTGCCCTGGTCCAGCCTTCGTTTTTGTTTTGTACTTGCCTCACTTCCTTGTGACCTTGAAATCCCCGGCACTGATTTGTAGGACGAGGTAGTGACCCTGGGCTCTGGAGCTGCTGCAGGGTCAGTGTCTCCCCTCGTTGGGCCCTCTTCTTTTTGGATGGTAACTGGTTGTTGAGGTCCCCCAGCCTTCCTCGGGCCTTCCTCCCCTTGTTTGCTAAAGCCAGTGTCTATCCCTGCATCTTGTAGCCATTTCCTGAATCTCTGGGGTCACGCGGGGACAGCAGAGGCTAGAGTGGAGCGCTGATCGTGTCCGCAGCCAGCGCCTGCCCGCCAGTGCCGCCCGGACCCTGCCGTTCCCACTCTGGCCTTGTTTTGGTAGAGATAAGAGTGTCTCTCGCTCCTGGTAACCCGATCCAAGAAAACACAGACTTGGCTCGGCCGGAGCCAGCCGTGGGCTGCGCCTTTTTTGGGTAGGAAAATACTCTGTGGGTGCAGAGAATGTTCCCTTGGATTTCCTCTTCATTCCAGGAGGAGGTGCCAGAGCGGGGCAGCCAAGGAACAGCCCTCCTGGGACCCTGCCCAGCTCCTGGGCTTCCCTTTGGGTGGCTTGCCTCGCCAGGTCTCTTCACTTTCCTTTCCAGAAACATAAATTAAGTGCCACCTGTATGCAGGGCCCTGTGCCTATTCCAGGTGGCAAGCCCGTAAGCATGCCAAGTAAATAGGAGTGGACACCGAGGGTCTTAGGAAGAGGCTGGACTCGGGGGTGTAAGCTCCTGGGTGCCCAGTTGAGGGGCCCTCAGAGGCCTTTGAGTCTGTCCTTGCCCCCATTTTGTGAGGTCTAGAGAGGAGGAGTTTTCTCAGGGTCACACACACAGGGCCAGAGCCATCCTTGGCAAGGGATTATGGCTTTGAAGAAAGACTCCCAAATGTTGGGGAGACAGGCCCCCCCCTTCCCAGGCAGCTCATTCTCCCCTAAGCAGCTCTAACTCTGGGGAAGCCCTCAGTGGACCTCAGGGTAGAGCCCCCTCTGCTGCCCCTGGTTCTGTTGTCTGGAGCAGGCTTTGAGGGAAGAGCTGCTCCAGGGCCCTTTGCCATCCTGGGGGCCTCTCGGGGGTCTTCCCGGCCTCTCACAGTCTTTCTTCAATTTTGTGGAACCCAGACCTGAGCCTGGGGGGGGGTGGAGGCCCAGAGTGAGGGCTGGCTCAGGGGCACTGGCCCCTCCCTCCATTCCTGGAGCATGAACCTTGTGTCCTGGGAGGGGAAGGACAGTGATGGCCTTCCATGTCTCTGAGCCTCACCTGGTGAGGGAGGCAGGAGCACCATTCCCACCCTCCACAGTCCCACCCCCAGCATCACTCTGTGTTTTCCATGAGTTTGCCATGTGCCCTCCTGCCCTTCCTCTCTTTGGGTCCCTGGGTAAGGGCAAGGGAGGGATTGACAGGTGGGTAAACTGAAAGGCAGAGCAGAGAACGGCCTTGCTGGGGGGGCCCTCCTGACTCTGCCAGGGCAGCTTCCTCTCCCGGATACTTGGCTGTCCAGCTCAGCTGGCAAGCTCCTGTTCTTGCTGACTGCCAGCAGTGCCACCTTGGGGGACATTCTCTGCAGGGTTTGTGGGTTACGGCGCCAGCTGCTCTCAGTATTGGCCGAGGATGCTTCTGGCCACAGGGCAGAGGAGAGAGCCCTGGGCTTAGAGTCAGAGACTCAAGTCTTCCCCTGGGTGCCCTAGTGATCCTGGGTCAGCCCCTTCCCTTCTGCAGACCTCAGTTTTCTGATATGTAAAATGACTGGGGGGGGCAGTGTGGAGGTGAGGGGCTATGGGATAGATCCCTTAGGTCCCTCTGTGCTCAGACATGCTGCTGCTGAAGGCAGCCGCCTCCTATTTTTCCCTCCCATTAGTCTGTGCCAGGGGTCCCCCCCGGTGGGCTGCTGTCAGGGGGCGGGCAAGCCCCTCTACCCATCCTGGGGGAGAGCAGCCCCACCTGGGCCGGACCTGAGACCTCAGCTGTCCATCCCCACTGTGGCCAGGGTGGGGAGCCCAAGAGCCGCTGCTGGCAAGGGGGAAGTAGCCAGCCCATCCATCTCCCTGGCTGGGGGGCAGGGCCCTAGAACTGTGTGCCAGAAGGGCAGCCCTTGGTGGGCTGAATAGGTCCCTGACCTGGGGGCTCAGCCCCTGTCCACCTTGGCCAGCACCGGTCAGCCCTGGCCCTCCCTGGGCAGCTTCAGGCAGGAGATGTGTCTGATGCTGTTGAGTCCAATCCCTATTTGACAGATGAACAAACTGAGGCCTTGCCGAGTGAAGGGCCTGGCCCAGGTCACCCAGTCGGACCTTGCAGCTTGCTCTCGGCAAGGTGGCCACGAGAGATTTCTGGAGTGCCAGACGCAGGACCTTCTCCCGGTCCGGAGCCCTGGGGCACCCGCCTTCTCCTCCTGCTCCCTCTCCCATGCTGCGCCCTAAGTGCGGGCTCCCCCAGGCTCGACCCTGGCCCCTCTCCTCATTCTCTCTGTAATTTCTGCCAATGATACCTGAAGTTCCCATGGCTTCCGGGAAGACTCCCTCATCTGTGTCTCCAGCCCTTACCTCTCTCTGGAGCTTCAGTCTCATAGTGCCTGCTGGACCATCCCCCCGAATGTGGCCCAGAGACATCTCAGACTCTGAAGGCCCAGAATGGGCTCATGGTCTCCCCCTCCAACTGCCCCCCTTTCCTCACCCCCATAACCACTAGAGGGCCAAGGCCGGTTGGCACTGCCCCTTGTCCCGAGTCACCCTTCACCTAGACTAATGTGGTAGCCTCCTCCTAGCCCCCCCATGCTCCCCCACCCACCCAGCCTCAGTGGCTGCCCCCACAATTTCCTTAAGGCCCAGGCTCTGCCTGAGCCCCTCCCCCAAGGACAAACCTTCAGCAGCCAGGACAGCCTGGACACGAGGCCCTGCATGGGGGTGCTTCAGCTCCCCCGACATGGGGGCCACCCTCCTTCCCGAGACCCCTCCCTCTTTGCAGTCACCAGGCCCTCCACCTGCCTTCGACTAAGCCACATGTTTCTCTTTGTCTCTCTGTCTCTGTCTCTGTCTCTCTTTATCTCTGTTTCTGTCTCTCTCTTTGTCTTTGTCTCTGTCTTTCTGTCTCTGTTTCTCTTTGTCTTTCTGTCTCTTTGTCTCCTGTTTCTGTCTCTGTCTCTTTGTTTCTCTTTGTCCCTCTGTCTCTGTCTCTTTGTTTCTCTTTGTCTCTCTGTCTCTGTCTTTCTGTCTCTTTGTCTCTCGTTTCTGTTTCTGTCTTTCTGTCTCTTTGTCTCTCTGTCTCTGTCTCTTTGTTTCTCTTTGTCTCTCTGTCTCTGTCTTTCTGTCTCTTTGTCTCTTGTTTCTGTGTCTTTCTGTCTCTTTGTCTCTCTGTGTCTGTCTCTTTGTTTCTCTTCGTCTCTCTGTCTCTGTCTTTCTGTCTCTTTGTCTCTCGTTTCTGTCTCTGTCTCTTTGTTTCTCTGTCTTTCTGATTCTGTCTCTCTCTGTCTCTCTCTGTCTCCATCTCTGTGTCTCTCCCTTCTCTCACTGGAGGCCCCCATGCAGAGACCAGCGGTCCCTTTTTGAAGTTTCGGAGTCAGTGCCTCTGAGGTCGGGGTGGGGGAGACTAGGGGGGCATTGGGCTTCCCTCCCCCCCCCTCCCCAGTGCCCCTGGCAGCAGGGCTCTGCCGGCTCCGGTCCGGCTCTCCGATTTCTCCCGGGTGTTCTGCCCTGTGGGGACCTGGGACAGTGCCGCCCGCCGCTGGTCCTTCCCCCTGCTTGCATCATCTGCGGCTGGGAGGAGCCCCGGGCCCAGATCCCTGGGGCACCCCACTGCAGACCTTCCATCCCTGACCGCAGCTCTCCCTCCCCCAGGACCAAGAAGCCCACCAGGCCTCGGGCCTCTGCCCCGGCCACACCCAGGGAAGCCCCCGGGGGCGCGGGCAGGGAGAGCAGGCCCAAGCTGAGCATCTTTGAGGAGGAGGCAGGCGAAGAGGAGGAGCTCTTTAGCCCCCGGCGGTCGCCCCCGAGCCGAGCCGGTGAGTGGCAGCTGCCTGGGTGCCCTGGGTGTTCCTGGTGGGGCTGGGAAGAACTCTCCCCTGGTCATTTGGGCCTGCAGCCAGAAAGCTCTGTGTTCAAAACCTGCCCCAGACACGTAGTGGCTGTGTGACTCTGGGCACGTCACTTACCCCGCCTGCCTCAGTTTCTTTCTCTGCAAAATGGGAGAAGTCAGAGCAGCGTCCAGCTGCCAGTGCACGAAGGTCCGGGGAGAGAATCTCCCCCAAGTGCTCTGTGCCTGGAAGTGCCGGGCCCTGGGCTCATTCAGACATTGCCGCCTCCTCCTGGAAGCCCGCCCCGAATCAGCCCCGGGCTCACGCCTTGCTGGCTCACTCAGCCGTGGGGTCTCCTCCGGGGTTCGAGGTGTGCGTTTGTGTCCCCAACAAGGGCTCCAGGGGGCAGGGGCTGCTCTCCCCACCCCCACCCCGTTCTTATTGTCCACAGTCCAGAGTGTGGACAAGGGGCGGGGGTCCGTGAGCCCCCTCAGATCCCGCACAGGCCGAGCTGGGGTCCCTCCCTCCCTCCCACGCCCGGGCCCACCCAGTCTTTGTCCCCCTTCTTCCCCTCTGGTCACCCTGGCCCTGACACAGGGCTCAGCCAGAGCAAGCCCGGGGCCGGCCCTGGGGCCCAGATACCAGCACGTGGGGGTCCGGGCGGTCTGAGGGGCGGTGAGCATTTATTAGGCGCCTCTGCCGCGGGACTCGGGCCTTCCTGACTCCAGGCCCGAGTCCCGCGGAGGAGCCCAGAGGCCAGGGCTAAGGGGGGAGGGGGGGGGCGTTGGCCCGGGGCAGTTTGTTTGGATCCCGATCCCTCCCGTGGGTTTGCCGCTGGATTCCTCGAACGCTCTTCACTAGCACCCGCCCCCCCTGCTCCGCCCCCTCCTCTCCCCCCCATCCCCCCACCGAAATAAAAGCCTCCTTGCTGACAAGTGCTTGAAGCCTTACAAAGGTATCCGTGCTCTCCCGACAGCCAGCAGGGGGCGCTCTGAGCAGCTCCGCCCTTCTGGGGGGGGAGGGGGCTCCATGGCTCCTGGGGGCTCCTCCTGGGCCCCTCCTTCCTCTCGGGACCCCCAGGGTTCCTGCGCCTGCCAATGACGGCGAGCCCATTGCCCCGCACACCATAGGTGCCTAATAAATGCTGACTGCCTCCCCTGGCAGGTCTCAAGCTGTTTGAAGACCCTGACCTAGGAGGGAAGGTTTCCCTGGGAGACTCCTTGCTTTTGCCAGCTGCCTGTGAGCGCCGCCAGGGGCACCCCGGAGTGGGCGACGACCTGTTCGGGTAGGTATTGGGGGGCCCAGAGCTGGAAGGAAGTTTGGGGCCATTGAGCCCCCCCCCCCAATTTGGCCCAACACTTAGCCAGAGGCCCCTCACCTGGAGGTGTCAGGCAGGATTTGCACCCGGGGCTTCCCCCTATCCTGCCCATCCCCAACAACAAGCCCCCCCTCCCCCCCCCTCTGCTCAGCTCTGACCCCCACCCCTATGGCTGCCCTAGTCAGACCCGTGGCTGGTGTAGCTCCAGAGGGGGGGCGGGGAGGGAGAGCTTGGCCCTTCATCTTGTTACCCAGCATGCCCTCCCCATCGGGGCCCGTCCCCCCCTCGTGGGAATGGCACTCACCGGGAGCCCCGCTTTAGTGCAGTAGAATGTAACCCGCGGGAGGGTAGCACCCCCCTTTGTCTGTCAGCAGCGCCTGGCACATGAGAGATTGGTGGGCACCAGTCAACGAGGTGCCCCCTGCCCTGCCCCTCCCGGGGAGACCCCTCAGGACCACTGGGGGCCCGCTCGAGTGAGCCTGGAGCCGCCCGGCCTCAGGCTGGGTGAGGAGGAAGCAGGTCCAGGACTGGGCCTCTGGGAGGGGCAGTGACCAGTGGGCACTGCCGTGGGACGGGCACTGCCACGGGATGGGCACTGCCGGTGCCAGGGCCGCTCACCGGCTCTCTCTGCTTTGCTCCTCAGAATTGAAGATGACTTGGACAAGATCTTGAGTTTGGGGTCACAGGCCGGACCCCAGGCCCCACCCAGGGCCAAGCCTCGGGTGCCCCCCAAACCAGCAATCCCCAAGAAGCCCATGGTTGTGCCCCCGAAGGATGGCACCCCAGAGGCGGGAGCAGCCCCCCGGGAGGGCCAGCCCCAGGTGCAGGTGCAAGCTCTAAGCGAGTTGGACATCTTGCAGTACATCCAGGACCAGAATTCTGCCCACGCTGCCGCCCCCAGCCTCTTCTGATGGGCCCGGACCCCCCCACATCGGGAGTCGGCCTGCCCTGCGGTCATAGCGGGGAACCTGCCTTCGGCCCCCCCCGAGTCGGCCTGCCCTTGGAATGGGGGGAACCTGCCCTCAGTCCCCCCGCAGTCGGCCTGCCCTGTGGCCACAGAAAGGACCTGCCCTCGGCCTGGGAGTCGGTCTGACCTCGGCCCCCCCAGAATCAGTCTGCCATTGGCATGGCGGGAACCTGACCTCGCCCCCCCACCCCAAGTCGGTCAGCCTGCCCTTGACCCCCTGAGTCAGTCTGCCCTCAGCCCAGGAGTTGGTCTGACCTTGGCCACAGAAGGGACCTGCCCTCTGACCTCGGCCCCCCAGAATCAGCCTACCTTTGGCATAGGGGGGAACCGGGGCTCGGCCCGCTGTCAGCCCACCCTTGGGCCTAGAAGGGGACCTGCCCTCGGCCCTCAGAGGGAGCCTGCTTTGAGTGTGTGCCAGAGTCTCCTGTGACGGGTTTGGGGCTGAGGGGGTCAGGGGAGACCCTGGCGAGTCCCCCAAAGGATCCCCACTGTGGGGCCTTCTCCAGCTCCCTGACTTTCTGTGCCTCAGTTTCTTTATGCACAAAGGGGGGAGGGGTGGCTTTAGCTGCTTCCTGGGAATTTTGTGAAGTGCCTTGGGGGGGCTGGCTGTTTTGGGGGTCCCTCATCCTCCATGTCTCCTGTGTCGCTGCAGGTGCTAAAATAAACAAAGACTGAATGGGTGCTGGGGTCCTTCTGAGGGGTGATGTGCCCCGAGAGGGAGGGCAGTGGGCAGTGGGGGTGGGAGACCCCATTTTCATGGAGCTTAAAGAGTGCCATGACGGGGGGGGGGGGCGATGCCGGGACATGCAAGTGAATTGGGTTGGAGGGCTGGGCAAGGTTGCCTGCCTCAGTTTCCCCTCAGTGGCCAGATAGAGATCTGAATGGGGGAGGGGAGATCTCAGCCTTTTTCAGCTCAGGTCTTGGGCAGGTCTCATTTTGATGGAGGCAACACCCATTCAGTGATTTAGGCAACTGGAAACGGGGGCCAGAAGGGCCCCCAGAGGCCATGTTTCCTAGAATGGGGGCTGAGGGTGACGGGGACCAAACTGCACAGGAGAAAGATGGGCCCCAGCTGGGTGTGTGTCTCCAAGGAGGGGGGTCTGGGGGAGGTGGGAGCTGGGCCCAGGGGTGGTCCCAGAGGCTGAACAAAGAGGGGACGGGCAAAGTGGGGGCTGGAGGCCAGACTCCCTCTGGAGTTTGCCCCATGTGTCCTGGGTCCCTGCTCAGCTCCCCACGCATGGGACCTTTCTGACACCACGACCTCCACTGCTGATCTGGGTGGCCCCGAGTGGGTCTTGCTGGGCGTCAGGGTGGGCTGCTGGCGAGTTCTCCAGTGAGGGGAGCCCCATTAAACATCACCGACCTTGCAGATGGGGAGCCCGGGGGAGCCCTGGAACATGGAAGGGCCGCCCAGACCCTGAGAGGCCATCACTGCCTGACCCCCCATGGGGGCTCCCCGTGGTGACGCACCCCTCCCTGCCCCCTTCCCAGTGCCCCCGCTGGCATCATGGCTGGCCCAGGGGGCAACGAGGGCAGCAGTGAGATCTCGGCCTGTTCCCCCAGTTAGTGAGACCGCGGAGGCTCCCCTTCCTCAGTGAGGGGTCGTAGGGACGGCACACTCTGTGACCATCGGCCCCTCCCGAGGCCCCCGGGGGGTCACAGCCTCCCTCTGCACCATCCTGAAAGCAGGGACGGCTCGGGTTCCGCCAAGTGGCTGCAAAGTCCCGGAGGATCCAAGCCAAGGTCCAAGTGACAGGACCAGAATGATGGTGGCCGGACTCTGGGCCCCCCCAGGACAGCCTCCAAGGGCCCCCGGGGGGGGTTGTGCAGCCGGCTGAGGGAAGGGCTTCTCTGGGGGACCCCCCCTCTTCAAGGGAAGCTGAAAAGGGAGTGACCAGAAGTGTGTCCTCCTACAGGATGGGTGCCTTGGGACGGCCCACCCTGGGCCTCAGTTTCCCTCTCTGTTAGACCGCTTTGGGCAGGGATGAGAGGGTCTCTGGAGATACAGATCAG
>JAJPUD010020157.1:0-11699 GCA_023553655.1 Myrmecobius fasciatus
GTATCTCAGAGTTGTCTTAATTTGCATTTCTCTGATCAATAGTGATTTGGAGCAACTTTTCATATGACTAGAGATGGTTTTAATTTCATCATCTGAAAATTGTCTGTTCATATCCCTTGACCACTTATCTATTGAAGAGTGGCTTGAATTCTTATATATATGAGACAATTCACTATCTATTTTAGAAATGAGACCTTTATCAGAACCATTAAATGTAAAGATGATTTCCCAATTTGATGCTTCCCTCCTAATCTTGTCTGCATTTGTTTTGTTTGTACAGAAACTTTTTAACTTAATATAATCAAAATTATCCATCTGGTGTTCAGTTAGGAGTTTCAGATCTTCTTTGGACATAAATTTATTCCATCTCCACAGGTCTGAGAGGTAAACTATATTACATTCCTCTAACTTGCTTACAAAGTCACTCTTTATACCTAGATCATGAACCCATTTAGATCTTATCTTGGTATGTGGTGTTAGGTGTGGGTCAAGCCCTAATTTCTTCCACACTAGTTTCCAATTTTCCCAGCAGTTTTTGCCGAATAGTGAGTGCTTATCCCAAAAGCTGGGGTCTTTGGGTTATTAAACCTATTTTTTAAAAAATATTTTGATAATTGTATTTCAATACACTTGATCTCCTTTGTAATCCTACATATTTTACTTTATTAATTTATAAATATTGTTCTGAGAAAGGGTCCATAGGTTTCACCAGCCTGCCAAATGGGTCTACAATGGAAAAAAGGTCAGAAAGTAAAGCTAACTGAAGTTCAGACACAGGGTAAGTTAGTTCTGATAAGGAAAGTAGGGCACACAAGACAGAGAAGTAATTGAAAGGTCCTTGATATGGAATACTGCCCAGCAAGGCAAGGGCAGCTGCAGTAGAAGCCTCTATTCAGCCAGTGGACAGTGTGAGGTACTGGAGGCCTGGAAAATGAAAGAGATGCTGGTAAAAATAGAAGGCAACTATTGAAAATAAACTTAGCCTCTTTCAAAATTTGACCTAGAACTGGACCCTTGCAATGACCATGGCTTTCCATACAACTCTAAGCAAAATTCAGTAAGCAAAATCCCATAAAATCAGCCAAATTCCATGTTATACTAAACTGACATTCACTCACATGGGACTCTCTAAGTAGATACAGCCAGGACATCAGGTGATGATGACCCTGGAGAGCCTTGACACGAGTCAAAAGAGGACTATTGACCCGTCCAACCTAGGTAGGGTCATTACTGATATTATTAATATGACTTGGTGACTTGTTCTAGTGGATCCCTCTTTCTGATACATCATGAGAAAGATTTTCTATCCTTCCCCCTTTTTTTTAACCTTGCTGGTTATCCTATATTTAGTCATGTTTCCTAGTAAAGACATTTGGGAGTCTGGAGAGATTAAAAAAAAGATACTATATAAGGGGGAAAAAACCAGGAATTTCATGACAAAATAGCAGTTCTTCTGAACTCTAGCCTTCATTGTTGACTGAGGATGTACTCAAAGGCCAAGAATGGCATTCGTGGATTGCCTAACTGATAAAAGGGAACAAAGAGAAATCATTTGTTTGATACAGTGCAAAAACTGCATAAATTGAGGAACACTGGAACCAGCTAAATTAGGTATTAACTTAAAGTCAATTTGGCTTGGTCTGTGGTTGTCTTCTATAGAGGGAATGTCCTAGTTCTTATAAGCACACATGGCTGCCACATTCCTTTGTAATGACATGCTGACTTTCCATGGCAGCATCAGTGACAACAACATCACAGCCCTAGCAATTTCTTTAATGAAAGCCTCTATCCTCTTACTAAGCAATATGTGAACTTCTTATAACCAAGTTGGACCATATGTGACCTCCATTTTCTCCTCTTTGATTTTAATCCTTATTTCTGGGAATTTTCCTTTAATGATGACTACTTAAGATTTGTTGAAATAATACTGTTGTTTGAACTTCCCTGAAAAAAAAGGCAAGACACAATAGTGTGGAAGGAGTCCTGGACACAGGGGGTTGGAAGATTTGAGTTTGAAACCCAGTTAATTTACAAACTGTCTATGTGATCATGAGCAAGTCCCTTAACCCTTGTGGGTCTCAGCATCTTGTCTATAAATTGAGAAGGCCAGACTAGGTCCCTCCCAGCTCTTCTCTATGAAGTAAACATGAACGATTGGAGAATGAGACAAAATGGGATTAGCCAAGGCAAATGGTTATTGCTTCACTCACCAAAGAGTGTAGAAAGTTAATCATGTGAAAAGGAAAGAAAGATTTCATCATATCAGATCAACTGGGAATTCCCTAACATAGTTGACCTTTAGCTGGGTCCCACCCCTAAAAAGAACGCACATCTTGTTCACAATTTCCCAATAACAAATTAGAAAAGTCAATCAACTAGAAAGGTGGCATTTGATATGGTTAGCAGATACCCTCCTTTCTATTTCCCCTGGGACAACATTAGCTCATGCCTTATACTATAACTGGTTTGATGTTCTAACAATAGATCTTCCTCTCATCTCTTTTCCCTACAATCCATCTTACTGGTTATGGAATTGGAGTCAGGAAGAGCTGCAATCACATCTGATCTCTGAACTTTACTAGTTGTAGAAACCTGTGCAAATCATATAATTTCTATTGCCAACATTTCTCCTTCTATAGTAATATTAAAATTGCCTTTTTTGTATACCTAGCACTTGCATTGGGGTTCAGTAATAGAATTTTTTGCCTCCTGTATGGGAGACCCATCTTCAATTCATGATCAATGCAGCAGCTACTTTGTGGGCAGCTAGGTCACACAGTGGATGGAGTGCCAGGCCTGGAATGAGGAGACTTGAGTTCAAATTTAGTCTCAGATACATACTAGCTGTGTGACCCTGGGAAAGTCACTTAACCCTAATAGCATCCCCTCCACAAATATTTCTTTGTTTCTTTTTGTCTCTTTTCCCTCAATCTTTGAAGGAGACAGCATGGTACTGTTTCTGCACTGCTCTTGCTCTAAAGAACTTGAATGTAAGTTACTGATCTCTGACCCATTCCGTGTGATATTTAGCAAACCACTTAATCTCACTTAATCTCAGTTTTCTCATTTGTAAAATGGAGATTCTAACAATACTTCCATTCTTCACTTCTGCAGGACTTTGTAAAGCTTTTAAGAATTCTATGATTGTGAATAATTAGTAGCATTATCAGTAGCTTTATACAATTCCCTGACTTCGAATGAAACTTTTGTGCCCAACATAAAATCATAGGATTATTAGTTTAGCACTTAGAAGCACAAGTCCACTATGGATATCTTCAGATATTTGAAGGTTTTCAAATAGAAGGATTATTAGACTAAATCTATTTGGCCCCAGAAGATCAAGAGAGAAGAATGAATGGAAAGTGTAATGAGGCAAATTTGGACTTGAGGTTGGAAAATCTTTTTTACAATCAGAATTGTTTACTGATAAAATGGGTTACTTGAGGAGGTAGTGGTTTTTTTCTCCTTGAAAGTCTTCATGAAGAAGCTAGAAGACTTTTATCACCTCTAGTCTTCAATGGCTCCATGGCTTTCTAATTGTTCTCCCTAACTCAAATATTTCAGCATTTCCTTCTTTCTTCCACCTGCCAAAATAATTTTTTTAATCTGACTACATTACCCAGGACAGCTAGATGGTGCAGTGGATAGAGCACAGACCCTAGAATCAGGAGAGTATGAGTTCAAATCCAACCTCAGATACTTAGCACTTAACTAGCTCTGTGAACCTGGGCAAGTCACTTAACCCCAATTGCCTCTAAAAAAGCAAACACATAAAAAGCAAAACACTGTATCACCACCACCTACTATTCAATCCATTTCTATTACGCAAAGGATAAATGATAAAGTCATTTGTTTGACATTTAAAGCTATTCATAATCTTAGACTGTGAGCTACTTCAGAACAAAAACTGCCTTTTGCTTTTCTTCATCCCTCCAGAAATTATCACAGGTCCTGGCACATAGTAGCACTTAATAAATATTGATTTATTGCTCAATTAGCTAACCTGGATGCTTCCTACCTCTACAAATTTTACCCCATTCTCTTTTTCAAACATGCCACAATACAGCTCTACTGGTCAAAAACTAGACTTCTAAAGGCCTCATTTCTAAAATAGATAGAGAATTGTCACATATTTATAAGAATTCAAGCCACTCTTCAATTGATAAATGGTCAAGGGATATGAACAGACAATTTTCAGATGATGAAATTAAAACCATCTCTAGTCATATGAAAAGTTGCTCCAAATCACTTTTGATCAAAGAAATGCAAATTAAGACAACTCTGAGGTACCACTACACACCTGTCAGATTGGCTAAAATGACAGGAAAAGCTAATGATGAATGCTGGAGGGGATGTGGGAAAGCTGGGACACTAATACATTGTTGGTGGAACTGTGAACGGATCCAACCATTCTGGAGAGCAATTTGGAGCTGTGCTCAAAAAGTTATCAAACTGTTCATACCCTTTGACCCAGCAATGTTTCTATTGGGCCTATATCCCAAAGAGATCTTAGAGGAGGGAAAGGGACCCACATGTGCAAGAATGTTTGTGGCAGCCCTTTTTGTAGTGGCTAGAAACTGGAAACTGAATGGATGCCCATCAATTGGAGAGTTGCTGAATAAATTATGGTATATGAATGTTATGGAATATTATTGTTCTGTGAGAAATGACCAGCAGGATGATTTCAGAGAGGCCTGGAGAGACTTGCGTGAACTGTTGCTGAGTGAAATGAGCAGAACCAGGAGATCATTATACACAGCAACAACAATATTACATGATGATCAACTCTGATGGACATGGCTCTCTGCAACAAAGAAATGTCTCAAACCAGTCCCAATTATTCAGTGAAGAAAGCCATATACACCCAGAGAGAGGTATATGTAATGTGGACCACAACATAACATTTTCATGCTCTCTATTGATGTTTGCTTGCATTGTGTTTCCTTTCTCTGATTGTTTTTTTCTTGTAGATAGGATTTTTGTTGCACAACAACTTGTCAAGTATGTTAACATAATTAACATGTAGTGGGCTTCCTGCCATTTAGGGGAGGGGAGGGGACTGGGGTAAAATTTGTAATGGAAAGCTTTATAAAGATCAATGCTGAGGAACTACCCATACATATGTTATGCAAATAAAAAGCTTTAATTAAAAAAAAAGACTAGACTTCTGCTTTTCAGTAATACTACTCTATCATCCATGTACAGGCTGTATTCTATACCAAAGATATTCTTCCTCTTCACCACCATTAAAATCTTTGGATTCTCTTAACACTTGATTCCAATTTCATCATCTTGTGAAGGACTTTCTTATACCTTATCTATCTACCCAGTTACTAGAGCATCCCTCTCTAAAGTTACTGATCATTTACTCTTTTTATTTTGCATAGACCTATTTATTTACATGGGGTGGTGTGTTTTTACCTCACTCTACTTTCCATTCTCTCTTGTGAGAATTTGAGTTCCTTGACTACTTTTTTTATCCTCTGCACTTTAAAATAGTTCTGGCAAATGGTCATAGAGCCTCTCTTTAAGATCTCAGATGATGGCAAACTTAGTAATTCCCAAAGCATCCTGTTCCATAGTTATATAATTACAAAGGTTAATGGAGAAGTTTTCATGTGTCCCTAAGTCTCTAGACTTGATATAATCCATGCTGGCAAATATATTAGCTTTTCTTACCCATTCATCCTTATCTCCAACTCCTTGTTTTAAGACTGAGTGTAAAATTTGCTCCCCTAACTGCAAGTCACCTCAAGAATATCTACTAGCTAACCAGAAGATTCATTATATTGCCAAATTTCATTTCATTGAATGTTGTATGCTACTTTTAATTTCAATTTAATTCAAAATTTTGTTTCAATTCAAGAAACATTTTTAAAGTGTTTACTATGTATATGACAGTGAGGGTACAAAAATAATAAATGCTACAGACTTTTTCTTCAAAAAATTTAAATGGGGGCAGTTAATTGGTATAGTGGATAGAGCACCAGCCCTGAAGTCAGGAGGACCTGAGTTCAAATCTGACCTCATACACTTAATACTTCCTGACTATATGACCCTAGACAAGTCACTTGACCCCAATTGCCTCAGCAAAATAAATAAGTAAATAAATAAATAAATGCTATGAATTGGGGATGAAGAAAGGTGAATATGATGTAGTGAAAAAAGGAAAGAAAGAGAAGAGGGAGAAGGAAAAGAAAGAAGAAGGGAAAAAAGGACCTATTATAGTGTTGCACACACAGACTAGCAGTGTTTAATAAGTGCTCATTAACTGAATTGAGTCCTATAAGTGAATCCCTATCTGGTTTCAATTCCTGTCAATGCCACAGTAGTGAATTTAAGGATGCAATGCAAAAAAAATTTTCTCAAGAACAACGTGACACAGAATCCATCCCTTTTCTCTAGATCAACCTCCCTCTAATCCCTGAGCAGCTGCTGTCTGGTAAGAAAAGCCTTTTCTACCAATGAGTGAGAAAAAAGCAAATTTCCCCCACCTCCACAAAATTTGATCCTTCTCACATGGAAGTCTGGAGCTGCAGTTCTGAAAGGATTCACAGACATTTCCTCTTGGCTTTGGATATTAATGAGTTTGATGCCTCAATTTAAGTAATCTGTAGGTAGGATAGGAGGTCAAGAATGAGAAGGTTAGGTGAGTAATAACAAGGACCCATCCCAACAAGGAGAATTAAGGGGTGAAAACTTAAAGCAGAGTTTTGTAGATGAAAAAAATGTGCTTAATGTGTATTATTTCATGACAAAGCCAAAAGTATGCTCTCCACCCCACTTCAGGGCAGAACAGCCACTGGCCTGTAGGCTGCCTTCTGCTTAGTATCATCCAGTGAGTGAAGGGAATTATCCAGATGAGGATGTTAGTTGGACCAATGTGAAGTGCAAACTCTAAAGAACACAGGCTCACTCATTCATCCATTCATTTGGTTATTGATTGATTGGATTCTTGCTCTAAGGCCCCCATGCAACAAAAAGATTCCCTATGAAAATGAATATAACTCTATGAAAGCTGGTTTTGAATTGGGACCGACACTGATCTCAATAGCAGATGCTGGCATGGGGTGAAATTATTTTTTTGAAACTCCTTCACTTTTCCTGGTAAAGTAGTTAGCGTTGTATTTTCATGCTAGAAGGAAAAAGTGATGAAAAGTCCTTAAACCCAAAGAAACAAAATCCTTGATTTGTATCCAACCTCCCTGCAAAACAAGATCCCATATGGTCATAGCTGGTCTTAGTAGGGCTGGAACAAATCAGATGATGCACCTTTTAGATTTGGCTTCTCTGTTTACCCCTCTTTCAGTCACAATCTTGTTGCTTACTCTGTCTATCTCTCCAGGTGGGTGAGGATTGCATGTAATAAAACTACTCCCTAAGTAATATCCTAGTTTAACCATTTAACCACCAGGAGGCAAAAAGAGGATACTCCCTAATTCACTATATTTCATCCAACACCAAAGGACTCTTGGGGGAGAACTCCAATCTCTCCATAAGTCTATAGGGGAGCTAAACCTATCCCCTATCTCCACCTCTTTTGTGAATGATAATTTTTGTTCCTTTAGTTTCAAGTTATTCTCAACGTGGCTTGACTTTTAGGCTGGATCCCCACACTCTTCCCTTGATTCCCTGTTTCAGTTGAATCATACTAGGCTAGCTTAATGTTACACAAATATGTTTTAATTATTTGTAGCTCTTTACTCATTCCTATAGAAGCAAAAAAGAATACAATTAAATATTTTGAATCAACTGCTGCATGGGTTGCACATCCATAGTTCCTTTAAACCCAAGAAGCCCCAAACTAGTCTACAGGATTGGCCCAAACCCAGGATTTCCCAGACACAATTCTATTAGTTAGACTCAGACTTCCTCATAAGTTGTTTCCATGGGAAACTAGCAAGTATTCCCAATGCTCTCATTTTCCTGGTCTCCTAGAGGCTCAACATCCAGTCAGTAGTGGGAAGTTGGAATTTTGAAGTATAATTTCATCTTTCAGCCACTTTTCCTTGCTTACTATTCTTGATAATCTGTTGTTGATGCTTGTTTACTTGTTTTTCAGTTGTGTCCAACTCTTTGTGACCCCCATTTGGGATTTTCTTGGAAAAAAAATACTTTCATGATTTGCCATTTCCTTCTCCAGCTCACTTTATAGATAAGAAAACAGATAAACAGGGTTAAATGGCTTGTCCAGCATCACACAGCTAGTGAGGGTCTAAGGCCAGATTTTATATTTAGAGGATGAGTTTTCCTGATTCAAGACCTGGAACACTATCCACTCTGCTACCTAGCAGCCTCTATTGGTGGTTAGGATATCCAGTTCTTTGACTGGATTATAAGATAATGTTGAACTGGCAACAACTTAAACTGGCTCATGAAAATATATTGTTAAATTTCCAATATAAGCATTTACACCTGGAAAATTGGCAAAAACTACAAATCAGGGCTTGACTTTATAGTTTTGTTGATCGTCTAGACTTAAGTGATGGAGAAAATGTTAATTACACAGATTAAACTTAAATGTGTGTTGTAGTACTCCTTCCCCCCACAAAATCAATTGTTGAACATTTACCAGCACATCCTTGGTTATATAGGACCCCTCCCCACCAAATATTCCTTGTGACTTGCTTTTCTGTACAGGAGCAATGGAGTTATCTCAAGGGATGACTCTGATATGGAGAGAGAGACTCATCCAGCATCTACTATTCCTCCCTCTATTCCTTTAACACCTTTGCATTTCCTTTTCTCTCTATCTCCTTTCACCTCCTACTTTCTCCTTCCTCTTCCTCTGGCTTGCCAGGTCTGGGCACATTTTGATGCTATTAGTCATGGTAAATAGGATAGAGAAAGAGAAGAAAATGAGCAGGAGGGGTGTCATCATTGTTTCCAAACCTTAGACATTAAGGATGAATCTTATTGTAAAATGCTAAGAGTAGATTTCTTCCTAATTCATAGTAAAATAACAGGCATTTTCCCATTGGCAATAATAATTGCACATTTCTTGTTTAGTACTTTAATGCTCACGAAATGGTTTCATCTCAATAGTCCTAACAGAAAGTCAACATTTTATCTCCAACTTTACTGAATGGAAACTGAACCTCAAAGCTATCTTGCCCAGGATCACACAAGGAATAAGCATAAGCCCTAAGGCTAGAGTGTATTTTTTCTATCTCAAAGATAATTTTTGTTTTCTATTATTCCAAATGGACTCTCTAGGGTAACCACTGCTAAAATCTATCAGCAGCTTTCCTATACTGCTAAGCAAACAGTGGAATATAGATTGTCTTATGGTTCTAGTAAAGATATTAGGTTTAACTAAACAGTCCTTCTGAAACTGAACTAACCATGAGCCTGGCTCAAAGGGAGAATTCTAGAGAGAGATAGAAGAAGAATTGCCTCCGTTATCTGAAGAAACTGTTGCTTTTGTCTTCCCAAGCCAAAAAAGGACTCACTCAAATTAGATATGGCTTTGCCTATGGGAAATTTCAGACTTCAGCAGTTAGCTTTTCTGGAGTTATAACTTTTATACATTTCTCCTCTTATTGGGTAGATGGTATGATTGCCTCTACAAGCAAAACAAACAGCTGAGGAACAAATGAAAGAGGTTTCCCCCCCTTCTTTCAGCTGTAAATTCAAGAGCTTGAAATGAATTTGGCAAATAACGTGCATTGCAGAAGGGGAACTGCAGCTGAAAGGCAAGACTTCCAAAAATTCTTGAAAATTCAAGTCATACAGGGAATAATTCCCAGATTCAACTTGTTGGGCCTTGTGTCTTTCTTAAAATACTTAGGTGCTTTCTCTCCCACCCACACCCCCACAAAGAAAAAGAAAGAAAATTGCTCCATTATGCTATCTTCTTGTCACTAAGTAGAGAAATTCTGTTAGGATGTAGAAATCAGGTGTTCATAGAGTAAAAGGAAGAGTCACAATTTTCTTGTGTCAGAGCAATGGAGTCAGCTGCTTTACATAATTTAAGACCTTTCCTGAGAAGTACACTTGAGGCTGAAAACATCTAGATTAGCTGTCTACACTGTTCACATTAATCTAAACTGAAGTCAATCTTGTTCTTTGTTTTGGCAGAGATGAACTGGCCAGGGGAGTTTTATAAGGGGTATTTATAGGGTATAGGAGGTAATAGAGTAATGATTAGAGTCAATCTCAGAATAAGAGATTTGGGTTGTGCTTCTGATTCATACTGGTTGTTGGATCCTGGACAATTCACTTAAGTGCTCAGTGTGTCTGGTATCTCTCTAACACTCTTAAGTTACAGATTGAGTACCAATCAGCATTAGGGAAGGGACTTTCCTCATTAGACATGCTAAATAAAAATAATTCACAAGTGTAGTTCAAAGGAAAGAAAATGTGAATTATTCTAACGTTAAATGAAATTGATCTCTGAGAAAAAACACATCATATGATAAAGCAAATGAATAATTATTTGTTCATTCAAATAAGCAGAAATTCAGACATATTTGAATAAAGAAATCTGGATCTCTAGGACACTTTTATCTTGGTACTACAATAACAACTATGTGTTAACTCAATATGCTTATTTCAGCCTTTTTAATTTACACTTCAAAGGATGTGACCTGGCCCTTGGTATACCTGAATCCATGCAACATGGAACTACTGTTATTCCCAAACTCTCCATCAATAAGCTACACTTTATCTTATATACAAGGAAAAGGAAATCTATAAAAAATGGCCATTGCCATTTTTGCATCTACAGGGGTGATAATATTTAAATTACTTACACAAATCACTAAACACTCATAAATTTCTTACTATTTGACTGGAATTGAGCTAGGCCCTGGATGAATATGCAATGAGATTATTATCAGTGTATTTAATCTTAATGTTAATTATATAATATATGTATGTATACATATATATGCATATATATGAAGATAATTCCAAAAGCAATCAAAGATTTAGACAGTAATAGTACAAATAAAGAAGTATTATATTTTTAAATTGAAATGTTAATTTGAGATACTGGATTAGACAATTACTTTTTCTTTAATCACTAAAATTTTATGACACTATTAAATAGGGGAATAATATAAATTATTTTCAAAGTAACTTCCAGCTCTGTTATTCTGTTTGAAAATTAGTTAAATCACTCTATTGATTTAAAAAGTGTCAGATTGTTTGAAGGACAAACAGAGCATGGCTTTAATGAAATAAAAACAATCACTATACTCATCACCCTTGTAGGTGCAAAAATGGCAATGGCTATTTTTTATACTCATCAATTTTGCTTCTGTTCCTAATTTAACTGGTTCTGAATAGTAATAATGTTCATTTTGATCAGAATTCTGATAGTGTAGATAAATGTCTTTGTGTGAAGACTTGCATTTCATTTTGGGAACCAAGGCTTAGGCAACACATTTTATATGTGATAGGATATTAAGAACAAAATAAAATGTGCTTATATTTGCTAAAAAAAAATCACAAGGGGAAGGATTAACTTTAAATATGAAGTTTCTTTAGAACTGAACAGCTATCTTTCTCATTCACAAAGCATATAATGAACAATATAGGAAAATACAATTAGATTATTTTAAATTTATTAAAACTACTCTAAATCTGAGGGTTTTAATAAGGAGTTCTTGAATTTTTTTTTTTTTTTTTTTTTTTTGCAAACGATAGTGGGGTTAATTGACTTGCCCAGGGGCACACAGCTAGGGAATGTTAAG